>VZTN01025980.1:68571-111356 GCA_013400515.1 Erpornis zantholeuca
TGCCACCGTGCCGCTGCCGGGCTGGCGGGGAACGCGGTGACGGGCCCGGGACTGCGCCGCCCGCCCGCGCCGTTAGCGGCGTTCGGTGTCCGGGACGCCGCGATGCCCGGAGGTGCGGGGTTAGGCACGGCTCCTCGTCCTGACAGCGGTCGCGGCTCTGTCGGTGGCGGAGTCAGGCGTGCAGCCCTGTCAGACACCAGCCCTCGGCTCAGTGTCATTGCAGTGAAGACATTCCAGCCCAAATATCGGTCCAACTATTAAAAACTACCAGCGTCCATCGAGATTGTGTCAAAATTTCCTATGAAGGCAGGACTTGAGTAGGACTAATTGCTTGTTAGAAGCATGGAGAGGAAGGAAGGTGAAAGGATCCACGAAGGTAGGAGAGGAGGTTCGATATATGGTTGGAGCTTAACAACACAGGCTGCATGTTTATTTGTGCTGTTTTGCTTCCCCGAATGTATAACCTGTAAAGAGTAGCGTAAGATTTTTAGGTTTTTTAGTATGCCATGGAAAAATGCTCTAACCCATTTAGCAAATGTGCAGCTGCATCAAGAGGGTCTGCTAACAAAATTACTTTAAAAGTATCAGAAAGAGAGAAATTTGAGCTCAAGTCTTCCTAAAGCAATATGTTCTCAAGTTTGCACAATGCATCAGGCTCCAGTTGGAGCTCATTGTGAGTTGAGGCTCACCTCACCCACAAGGAAAACTACAGCAGAGAAGCAACTTCCTGTAACTGCCGTGCGACTTGCAGCACAGACCTATTTTTTAACTGCAATTTAAGAATCTTGTTCAATTATAGCTACAGTACTTTAAAACATGTCCCTGAAATCAGAATTAACTATGGATGTAGGACCCAAGACTGCTAGTCAAGGTAAGACCTTGAACACAATGCTTTAAACTTTGGTTAGCTGCTTTAAACTTTAGAGGGGTGGATGTCTCTGTGTCTGATTATAGCAGTCTCCTGAAACACACCTGTAATCTTTTTGAATCTTCCATTCTGATCTAATATTCTAGGGTATTTAAAGTGCATATGATGGAATGACATGGAGTCAATAATTTAGTAGCTATTTGCTCCAGACTTTAGTTCTATGTATTTGTTTGGTTTTTTAAATAAACTGTTTACAATTGGAAAAAAAAATCTGACACTTGTGACCTTAAGTTCTTGCACGTCTCTTCTGTGGAGCTTGCTCTCCCTACAAGTTGTCATCAGTGTGTTATTCAGCTTTCTGTTACTGTTGTCTAACCCCAGCAACACAAGAAGTGGATCAGCTAAGTAGCTTTACCTGTAATTATATTCATTGTTATAAATTATATGGCTATACGTTTTCTACTTAAGGCAAATTGCTTTTTAAACAACAACGAAGAACAATGAAGCTGCTTGACTAGTTTTTGTGTAGTAAGTACTTCCTGTTCTCAGTGCCTGTTGTTTTTAATGTAAGCAATAAAATCTTGGCTGCTCTCCCTCGTGTCATTTAAAAATCCAGGATGGCTTTTTCAAATGCTTCTGAGGCAAAACTTGCAATTACCACAGGTCTGGAAAGATTGCATATTTGTACAATAGCCTTGTTTATTATTTATTTATTAAATAAACATAGCAAGTACAGCATCTCTGTGTCATTTTAACAACTTGTGCAGCTGTAATGAACTTCACATAAAGTTTGTCAGGATTAGAGACTTCAAAAATGGGGTAGTTCTCTTAATTTAATGAAAAACAACCTTGCAGAAAGGCTTTGTTGGTGTTCCCCCTGAAAAATAAAATTGCATAGGCTCATTGTTTCAGGGAAGTTACTGGGAAGGGGAAGGGATCTCATCAGCTTGCCCACAAGGCATGTCCTTTGTTTCTTACTGCAGACCAGAAAATCCACTTAAGTGATGTACTGCAGTAGCAGATGAAGCTCTAATCAGTCCTGTTCATAGATATACTTGTTCTATTCATCATTGGAACCCTGAGTAGTGAAAGATGAGATCACTGTAGACTGATGTAATATCTGCTGATCCCCAGACTTCCAGACATCCAGGTTATAAAACTTACCATTAGCAACATAGCTCCCTCACAGGAGGGGAAACTCTACACTTCATTTGAAAATTCAGCAGATTGTTCAAGTAGTTCCTCAACAATTTGACATTTCTGCTCAGTAGTTTCAAGCATTCCCAGCATGTAAAGAGTAGCTGCAGAGCTTTAAACTGTTGCAGCTCAGCTCTGATCTGGATCTTCTGGCACTGATGAATGCTCTCTGCCAAATGCTGCTGTGTACTAGAAAATCAGTAACTGTGTTACAGTGCATAGTCTGCTATCTATGTATAAACAGCTGACAGAGTTGACTTAATGTCACGACACAGATTTTATGCTGAATCTTAGGACTCATTTCCTTTGTTGCCTTGCGACTGCCAAGAGGGTGTACTGGGCAACTGGGAACCGGTTACTGTTTCACGGTGCCACCACAGTGTTTGCCATTCCCCTTTCTGGAATTTTTGTCTGTTCGGCAGCTGTCAGCAAGTACATATTCCCTTATAAGCAAACTTATAGAAGGGAAATTTTTCCTAGAAAACAGCCTGAAATAGCAATGACTGTTGTTTAGCACTCCTTCAAGAGTATTTGTTTCTCTTGACCTATTTCTGTGTATATTACAGGCTTCCCACCCAATTTGTTTTTGGTTTTTTTTTTTTAGTGTGAAATTCTGTCTTAAATAAATATTACAGTATTTTGGAGAGGACTTTTGAAACTATGTTTCTAAATTCATCTCCACAGACCACATGCTACCCTTCCTCTGCAGGCCCCACTCTAGTGTGGGTTAGCTGCCTGTTGTCTAAATGAGGATTACATTTGCTTTGCGCATCAGTATGAAAGTGGCTTTTTAAACATTTTTTCAACCAGCCTCAGGCTCTATCCCTATTGAATAAACTCCTTAAGAAAACAAATTACCTTGTCTCCTTGCTAATTTTTTGTTTTACCCAAAGATTTCTGAAACCCCCAGTAAAACCTGCTTATGAGTTGTTCTTAATCTGTTAGGTCTGTTAAACGTTTTTCATTTGCTCTTGTTTCAGTCCCTGCATGCTGCTCAGCTCGCTACAATCTGGCACTCCTGGCCTGTTTTGGGTTCTTCCTCCTGTATGCCTTGCGTGTGAACCTCAGTGTTGCTCTGGTGGATATGGTAGAACCTAACACAAGCTTAGCAAAGAACATGACTTCCAATGTGTGTCCAGAGCATTCTTCCACCATAAATACTCCTCGCAACACAACGGTGAGGTCTCAAACATATTGTCTTGTAATGTGGCATGTCAAAGTGGTTTTAGTAGGAGTCTGTGATAGATAGAACCATACTTAGGTGGCAAGATAACAGGCTGTTTTTTACTCGATGGCCTTTCCAGTATTTCTTTTAAAGCTATTCTGGGAAGTATTAGCTTTAAATGACTAGCTAGTTAAGAAGCACTGTGCTCAGGGTCAGCTTTTTTACGTGCCTCTTTTCTGTGATATTCTTTAAAAATTGGCTAATCTGACCACGTAGATCTTTCATGACTCACTGTTTTATATGCCACTTACCAATTTTTATTGTTACATCTGCGTCAGAGCTAACATCACTGTCCAATTTGCCTGGTTTTTGTACAGTTACAATGACATGAAATTTCATTACAAATTAACATGTAATATTTTTCTCTTCACTTCTTGATCTCTTTCCTAAGTCATGCTTTTTGTCTTTATATCCTTTAACTTCCAGTAATCCTTAAAATCACATTTCTTAACTGACTGCTGGTTATGGAAAAAAAACCTTCTTAAAAAAAACCCGTTTTTGTGAATTTGGATTTGCACAGATCTTGTCTTGTAGTTGAAGTTATTCCTGTGCACTCTTGCCATCTTCCTGCTTTCATTTTGTTTGCTTGTTTAGTGGTCATTTATTATTTATCACAAACAAATTATGATGGTGAACTTTATGGGAAGATTCTGTCTCATCATTTCTGTGAAATGTATGCTGCTCATCTAGATGCTGAAAAATTGGTCTTTTGGAAGTGATCCCAAATTTCAGAATCACTTTAATGAGCAACAGTTCCTATCTTCTTGCTGGCTTCCTTTACAGCTCCAGATTCCTGTCTCAATCATCTTTGCTTTTATTGCATTGTCCACTAAAGTCATCCTCCCTCCGTTTTGCTTCTCCCATTTTTCCACCTACCCTTGTGAGCCCTGTCCTTGATTCCTCTCTTTCATCATATTAAAGTTAAGCATCTGTATTTGCTTGGTTTTTTGTCCATAAATTTTCTGGAGGTAAAGCCATTTTATAGAGCATGGCAGAACATCCACTCTGTGATTCAGAAGTGGGATTTGTACTCAGGCAGACTTACATAAAAGCTGCTTAGAATTCAGAAAGGCATAACTGCCAGAGCACTTGTATTTCATGTAGTGATGATTTTCATACTTGGGTTAGATATGTCTGAACATACTAAACTACCTGAATTAGCTTTTAACACAACTTTGATTGCAGTATAGGTGGGTGTAGAGGAAGGAGACCCTAGGGGGTCGAAAAATTTGAAATTTATTTATAAAGGACTAAATAGTGGATCAATGCAATATAAAATATGGTCAGAGAAACTGTTGTTTTTAACTTACTGCATTTTTTTGGGTTTTCTTCCTCTTCTTAGGGAGAAAAATATTCTTGGGATGCTGATACTCAGGGATGGATCCTTGGTTCTTTTTTCTATGGCTATATCATTACTCAGATTCCAGGAGGATATCTTGCAAGCAAAATTGGAGGCAAGCTGTTGCTGGGATTTGGCATCTTTGGTACCTCTGTATTCACCTTGCTTACTCCCTTAGCTGCAAATTTGGGAGTTGGCTACCTCATAGCTGTCAGAGCCTTGGAAGGACTGGGAGAGGTAATCCTGTTTCCTCTATGTAACTTGAATATATACCTGAATAATTTGTTTCACTAATTGTAGTGATTAGACTCTGTGGGGATCGGTATGCTGGAACAGTGTATGGATTGTTTCATTTGAGTGGCTTAGTTTTATGTTTTTTTTAAATAGTTAAAGCATTTGCATTATGTTTTAGCCTAAGCTTTTCAGATAAGAAATGTAATGATACTTAAGCCAAAACTAGAGTTATTTTTCAGAAACCAGGGCCTCAAAAAAGTATTGTTTCTATCACTGCTGCTTTTCCAGTATATACAGAATCAAAACCAGGATAAATTAATTCTGCCTCCTTATTCTCATGCTGTGCACAATTTTTATAAGGGGTTTCTTGCTAGACAACAAACTAACAGATTGTACTACTGCTTTTTAATGAAACATGCTTTGAAACATGTAGAGTTGAAGTGAGTTCTAAAATTCTTGCATTTCAACAGAATGAAATGATGTTTTCTAGGGTGTTACCTTCCCAGCTATGCATTCAATGTGGTCTTCTTGGGCTCCTCCACTGGAACGCAGCAAGCTCCTTAGTATTTCGTATGCAGGTGAGAAATTCCCACGCTGATAATGGGATTATAAATTTTTACTGCAGTAACAGAGAGGATTGACTTAAATCAAAGGGATTTATATTTTAAATTTTAATCAGCATTTAATCCAGAAAGCATAACATTAAAGTAAGTCTTGCTTTCCATTAGTTTTCTTCATTTATTCATGGCTTTTATAACCTGACAAAAGGTAGTAATCTACAAATAAGCATAAACTTGGGTCTAACTTTGGTGTAAAGTAGTGCAAAGAGTTACTGTGAAGTTGATTAGTAGAAGATACTGTAAATAAAAAAGATTTAGTATTAGGAACAAAAAAGCTGGGGCAGTCACAGGATATAGCTGTTTGGTTGGTTTTCAGAGGGTTTTTCCAGTGTTCTTGGAGTAATTTGGGGAAGAAACCATCCAAGGTCCCATGTATTACTGCAAGAGCTCCTTGTCAGAGTCCAATACTCCATGACCAGATTCTCCTAGATATTCTACATCTGGAAGGTGTAATATTTGATATCAGATTTACTTGTTTTAAGATAGTTGATGTTACACGGGATTTTTGATTTAGCAGAGTGATACAGAATTTACTGAAAGCACAGTACAAATATAAGTTAGCAAATGTAAGTTGACACTTAGCAAAATAGAGCAGTTGCAATACACTTCAATTTGGCTTGAAGGCAAGTTGAGTCTGTTCTCTCAGAAATTCTGTTACTGTTTTGCTTTTATACTTTGTGTTGGGCTGACCCACGTATTCACTTTCCTTGTGTTGGTCTGGCTAAGCTGGGGAGACAATCACACTTTTTATGAACTGAATGAGGAGAAACATTTACACCACCCGCTGATCCATTCGACTGACATAGCTGCCTATCTAAACCAAAGCCACCTTCTGGTGCCCTTTGTGTTGAGATAAGCTCAGCTTCTTTGCAATGACTGGGTTGGTCACACCCAGCGTTATTTCCATTGCTCTTGCCCTCCTCCACTGACCCTTCTTGCATTTTGGGGGTTTATTGGTCAGTCACATTGCTCAGTGCAGTATTTGAGGGACAGGTGAAAAACATAGGTTTCTAAATCTGCTAGTCAAAATTGATATAATTTCTTTGAGGATGACAAATTTTGTATTCAGCTACTGAAGTAATGGTTTGCTTTGCTCACTTCTCTTAGTAATAATTCTGTTACAGCTTTTTTATTTGACCTGTGGTTTATCAGGAAGACAGGGATATACCATGTAAACTTGAGCTACAGTTTCTTAGGGTGCTAAGACAGTCTAGTGACTCACTTTTCCCAGAGGAATGAAGCCTCAATCCTTTTTTTCCTCACATTTCCTCACTTTGCTCTGAACCAAGTGTCTCATCACTCATTGAAGTGACCCTGCAATGATCTACTTGAACCCACCTAATGCATCAGAAAGCTTCTTTGCTTTCTTTTTTTAAAAAATCTGTTTTCTGCCCTAGTATTTAATTAAATCCGCTTTAAAAGAAGTCTTCATGTGGGACCCAGTTAAGCAGAGAGTACAGAGTTGGGATTGCCTTCTACTGCATTTAGCAGTTTGGAGTTTTTCGACTGTCCTTGTGTATTTTGTGAAACTATATGCTAATGTATTAGTGAGAAGAGCCTGTGGCCTTGAAGAGCCAATTGTTAGCAGTCACAGGTAGATAAGACATCTTGTGTAAGCTTAGCAGGCTGTTTTCCTTCCTCCACGTTGGCCATCATGTGCTCTGTAGCTAATTGAATCGCGATCATGTTGATTTTCTGAGAGAATGTGCAGTTGAGGTTATATGTAGTTGTTATTTTGATTTATATTTTGCATGATTTATGTGGTTTTGTTGTTCATGGTTGGAGTTTTCTGCCTCAAATAAAAATTGTTTCCATGAAGATGGAATCTAGGTAGCCAGAATATCAATATAATGTTAATATTTTCTGAGTTGAGATTAAGTTTGGAGAAGTAATTGTGCAGCTAACATTAAGAGACAAAACCTACTGTTTATCAGTACAGTTTATCTGCTGTAGAGTGTCTAAGTATGTAAAAAATATGCTTTTCTGGTTTAGGTTTCAAGAGGGAAACACCTGCCATCCTTATTCTTTGCAAAATGTATGTTGAATTATAAGCACAGGAATAGTTCTTCCTGGCTTTTGGCTGTATTCTGAACTGGAATCTGCTCATCATTCCCTTCTTCCTTGATCCTACACTTGGTCATATTTAGGGAACATAGAATTTGAACCTACTGGTTGTATATGGCTGACTTCTGGTTCATGTTTCCAGCATTCCTGGTTTTGTAAAGCTAGTAGGAGATATGAGAAAATGCAAACTGACTATATTCCCAAGGCCTTAATTATTCTGTGTTCAGCTCTATCTTGTTTTATAGCAATACTGGTTGAATAATTTGCATTGGTTTAGATATGTTAGAGCCATCACTTTATTGGAGACAAATGTGCCAAAAATTATTATCTTTTATTGGTCTTTGCTTCTAATTTTGGCTTCTTAAGGCATTGGGGCTCTAATTGCTTGGAGATGCCAAAGCAGCTCATTGTGCCTGTGTTTCTTTAAAGCAAAGCACAATCCTCTAGTGGTGGTGACAATCTTAATGCATGATTTATTACAGAGAAATAAAATAACTCTGAAATGCCACTTATACTTAAGGGGTCCATAGGAGATCTAATTATTTTTCCACTTTGTGTTGCTTTCTTCCGGTAGGTGCACAGCTGGGAACTGTTGTGTCTCTGCCACTATCTGGTTTAATTTGTTACTATATGAACTGGGTTTATGTGTTCTACATATTTGGTGAGTTTGTGTTGTTTGGATTTTTCTTAATTATTAAAAGTACAAGCCATATTCTTTTTGACAAGCATATCTTATGAAACATTTTAAGTTTTAAAAGCGTGTTTGACATGTAGAGTTGCTGTTTTATTCCTTCTGGGCAATTAGAGATATTTAAAGCTAAGTAGATTCCAGTGAATGGCTAAATAAGCCTTCTTCCAATGAGCAAAGCTGTCTCTGAGTTGGACAAAAGCTGGTACAAGTCAAATGCTCTTAACTCTCCCACCACTTGAAATCAACAGGCTGAAATTTCTTATCTGAAGTGTGAAATTGAGTTAATAACTTTAATCCCAGGAATAAACTTCTACTTTGAATGAAAGAACGTGTGAAAAGTTACTCCTGCTTAAAGTGTAAACTGTGGAAAATCTCTAGCAGTCACAGGGACCCTGAAGGAATGCCCAAATGGCAAGGCATAGCATGTTTACTGTGATTTATATTCTGCAAGAAGCTGAAACAGAAAATATTTTTTTAAACAGCATGTCCCAGATCTAGCTGGTGCTTTTTAGGGGTCTGTTTAAGTGTCTGACCCATTTCATATTCTGCATGGGGAAGAGGGAATCAGAATATAAGATGACAGTTACATTTTCCTAAAAAAAAAATCTTTAATTTTTTATAAATTAAAAGGATTCAAGCCAAAGAACTGAACAAGATGAAATAAGTTACAGTGTTACAGTTACATAAATGTGCTGTTAATTTGGACTGATTATTGAAAAGCTACCTTTTTTCAAATAACAGTTCTGGGTTTGGCTTAAGAAAGAAAAGGAGGATTGGTACATCAATTAAGCTGTATGTAGTGATATTCTACGTATGTGCACAAAGGATTTTTTGTGATTAAACTAAATATGAATTTTTATTTCCTGAGGATGAGCCATATCCTTTGTGGCTCTTCCATGTGACTGATAAGAATACAATTATGTATGTGCATGCAGCTTTCTTGCTGCATGAAGCACTTCAGAAAAAAAAGAGGAAAAAACAACAACAAAAAAATCCTGCTTAGTCATCTCCATTGTTTATTATATCTAAATGTGCATTGTTAAGAGACTTTAGGGAACTAGTGTTTTTAAGTAGATAAAAAAAAATGTTCATGAAAATTATATTAAAGTTTTGAGAAAACACTTCTGATTTCATCATCCAAGATTATATACTCACTCAAAACTCATTGTTTTTTTTTTTATTTTTATCTCTTCACCCATCTTTTCTCAACAATAGGTGCACTTGGTGTATTATGGTGGTTCTTCTGGATGTGTTTGGTTAGTGACACACCAGAAACTCACGGGAGCATTTCACGTGCTGAAAGAGAGTATATACTGTCTTCTCTAAAAGATCAGGTACAGCACTTTGGTATAGACATACTTATTAAAGTAGATTTATTATTATTAAAGTCTAAACATAAACTACAAACATTGTCATTAAGGTCATGCTCTGTTCTTGTATAGAATAACATTCTTAACCTGAAATGGAAGCAGGATTTTTCAAATTAAAAACCCCTTAAAAATAGCATAGTTAAAAAAAACTTTAAAAAATACAATTGTAAACTGAAAAACAATCAAACAAAGCATTTATAATAATGCCTTTTATTACAGATCTTGTTGCAGTGCTTTATTGAAAAAGCTTTTTATTTTAAAAAAAGCTCAAATCTGTCACTTTATACTAGATGCAGACCTGTATGTCTTTAACATTTGCAGTATAATATTTTTTTAGAGCATTTCTCTTTCTCAGTGTGCCATCTAGAGTAAGAAACAGATTACTCTTTGCAGAGAAAATGCTAATGAGCCACTTCCTAAAGTTGCAAAAGATTCATTCCTGTGACTGGGATAATATGTATTTCCAAACAGCAAAGCTGGCTGAGAGACCAAAATTAATATGTAAGACTGAGTAGGAAAGATTCAGCTAAATAAACACCTCAGGGGTGACTAAATATTAAGTTACTTATAGTAAAAGCAGAAAGCATCAGATTTCAGCAAGAGAAGGCATACTTTTTTAATTACAAAATGTGGTAATTGGTTTACTTTGGAATAGTAAACATCAGAGCAGTAACATACCTTAGTATACCTTCACTGAGAACTGAAGGCGCTAATTAATTCATTGCTGATGACTTGCATCTATCAACTGAGACTCATTTTGTGCCTTTCAGAATGGATGATCAGCATAGATTTAGTTAGTGTCAAAACACTGTATTTAGTAAATGTTATATCAATGTCCTGATTTCTTTCTTTTTATCTTTTTGTCTCCTGACTGCCAGCTTTCTACACAGAAATCTGTTCCTTGGAGGCCTATGCTGGAGTCTCTTCCACTCTGGGCTATTGTTGTGGCACACTTCTCTTATAATTGGACTTTCTATACACTTCTTACACTCTTGCCCACATACATGAAGGAGATCCTGCGATTTGATGCACAGGAGGTGAGATATATGCAAATATAGTCACTTTCTTCTGAACCAAAGAAACTAAATCATCTGCTGTTTAGAATAGAAGAACCTGTTTAAGAACCTTGGAATGTAAACATGTAGCTGGGAAATGATAACCCCACACAGTGAAGCAGATGCATCCAAAATGTTGCCTGCCTTATAATTTCCACTATCTTGACTTTTTTGACATTTACCTTAGTGCTAGCTTTCAAGTTAAATTTTCTGTTTGAAGATGCATGGTACCCATCTTTAACTGCTCTGTTTTAAAACAGCAACTATAAAAATTTTGTCCCTTTTATATGGCTTCTATGCTTATTTCAGATTTTACACTGAGTTTTATGGCTTCTAAAATACTATCTACTTCTTGCTAAATCATAAAGGAGAACATTTCCAGTTAAAAATAAAACTAAGAAAACCACTGGAGAAGTGGCATTTTTGGAAGTATTTTAAGGATGGTGTTTGGGGGAGAAAGGGACCAGAGGGAAGCTTCATTCTGATTGGATCACTTTCCAATTGTCACTTTCTTTCCTCAATGAGCAGCAAAGGTAAAATACCTTTTCTTATTAAGGTAACTGGATGAAACAAAACCATAGTCTTAAGGTCCAGATATAGTGCTTTTCAAGGAAATTTTATAAAATTTATTTATTTATCAGGGGAAAATGAGGGGTTGGGGGAGGTGGAATATTCTGATTTATAGCAATTACTTGACTGTACTGGTCTGTCTTTAATGAAACAATTTTGATGATGGCATAGCTTACCTGGAGAAACTGGTATAGCTAAGATTAAAAAGTGCCCAGAAATTTCAAGATGTTTAACATAGTCTTTTCCTGGTTTAACCAAAAAAAAACTGGTTTAGAGCAATCTGAAGATGAATGCCATGCAAGAAAGAGGTGATGCCAGCAATCTTGGGAGGAGAAGAAGATGGGGAACCTTAGTATTAGAAGAGAAGGTTGCATTAGGATAAGCTGCAAAATGGCTGGAAAAAACTAACCAAGGCTGCTTGAGGTTCCTTATTGTGCCTCGTCAGGTATTCCCTGAAGAGGCATCAACATCCATGAAAGTCATTTGCTACCACAGCTCTCAGTTGCACAGGTTTTGTAAAACACTGTTACATTAAGTGTTAACAGGCTCTGCTGTGAAGTGGTTTCCTTTCTCTCTGGGTTATGTTTCTTCTTTTTGGAGTAACTTAGAGTACTGACTGTTGTGAACATCAGGAAAAAAAGCTTGTGTAATAGTGTTGCCACACATTTAGATGGAAATTGCATTACTGTTAGATATATTATACAGTTGCTGCTGTTCAGTTTCCTTTCTAAAATACAGAAATTAGTTTAAAATAATGCTGTGTCTTTGTATAATGCTTTTTAAAAGTGTTTTAATTACTGAGACTCTTCTGTTTTTCAAAATTTTCACTTACTGTGTGTGAAAACTGAGCATTGAAATCCAACAGGCAGCATGCTTAAGTGCTGATAGAATGAACTTCAGATGTGTTTCTTGAACATCTGGAGATGTGTTTCTTGTTTCATTTCAAATTAAAATTCCTAGGGAGTCTTCCACATTTTCACAAATATGCATTTCATACTATTGTGTAAAGGTTATAGTATTTCTATTCAAATACCTCTTTTTAATCACAGGTAAGGTCAAATTATAGCTCTGTTATCAGTAACTATCCATAATTGTTTGGAAAGGCTGTAAATGTAGTTTAGTAGTACCTTTTGTTTCCCTTCATCAGAAAATCTTGCAGAATCAGACAGAAGTCTCTAAACAGCACTTGTTTAAAGTAATGGGAATTAACTGGTGACTTCAATGTAAGTCATGCCAGATCCTGAATAACTCCGCTTTGGGATCACAGGATGTCCAGCCTAGATGTGATGAAATCACATATTCATTTTGTCTGTTTACAGCTAGGATCAGATGTTTCAGCAGATGGATAAGGAATAATGTAATGTAACAGTAGTACAAAACCCAAAGATTCTGTATAGTTTTCAAAATTCTGAATAATATTTACAGCTTCCACTTACTTTAGTAACTTGCTTGATATTGGTTTACTGGAAACTTCGATGATCAGGTTTATGTCTACAGGATACCTTTAGTTATAGTTTTCTTTTTCCTCAACCCAGTTGCTGATTTAAACCTTTGAGTTTCTGGTCTGACTGCATTGGTAGTTATGGATTAAGTGATGTGATAGGGAGTTTACACATTGGTAGCTTTATCCCTATGTTTGTCTTTTATGTAATACCAGCAGTAATTATGTGGCTGGATGGAATTGACACCTCTGGTTCAGTCTCAGTTAATGTTCTGGCACAAGTGATTTTTCAGCATATTGATTTGCCATTTCAGTGTTTTAACTGTCTTCTTTTAACCTCCTTAACAGAACGGATTTTTGTCTGCCCTGCCTTATTTTGGCTGCTGGTTATGTATAATTCTGTCTGGGCAGATTGCTGATTATTTACGGGAAAAACAGAACTTCTCCACTGTATGTGTTCGCAAATGTTTTACCCTAATAGGTAGGTGCAGTATCATCTCTTGGAACATATAATCTTAGAACATGTAATAATATCAACTTGGGAAAGCTTAAGGGCTTGGGAGAGTAGTCTAACATCCTGTTGTGAGATGAGGCAGCGTTGTGCATGGCTTGAGAGGAGCAACTTTATTTGTACAATGTGTCAGGAGTAAATCCTATCATTTTCCACGAAAGTAGGCCTATTGGTTAAGAGAACAATAAGAGATTGACAAAAGCTTTTTTTAGGTCAAGATAATTGGACAACAAGGAAACCAATCAAATAAATGGTCAGGTAAAGTCACCATAAAAGGGTGAATGAAACATTGTTATCCAGCAAGGTTTATCAGACTAATGGGATATTGTTCTGCATGAGCCTATTCTGTTGCTCAGTGTTTTGTTTTATCTAAGACTAACGCATAGATAAACCTACAGGAATACCCTTGTAAAATTTACAGTTGCTACCACAGTAGGAAGATCAAACAGAATCCAAAATGGTCTTGACTGACTGGGAGGAGACATGATCTGAAATCACCAACAGATTAGCCAGATGAGATTTTTAATGAACAAAGGTAAAAGGCTGTAGTTAGGAAAGAGAAGTTGATTGCTGAGTAAAAGAGGTGACAGGGGAAAGAAATTGAAGGGGGAAAAAAAAAAGATTAGGTGCAGGAGCCACACAGAAGTTACAGGCCAGTTATTGTATGGTCATCTTTGCTGGCTTCTCAATTCATCTGATTCAATGGCATTCTTTAAAGCAGCTCTTATAATAAATTCTCAGGCATTGTTTGTTTGTCTTAAGTCTATGCTGTTTTGGTGATTCAGTTTACTGCAGAGCCACACACCTCACACCCATATATGTGTAAGTCAGGAGAAAAAATGTTGTCTTAGGAAAAGCAGGACTTGGGTTAGCTTCATCAAGAAAAGCATGTACCTGGAGCTGTTTGCAGAGGTCATGATGGGGTCGTGTGAATGGGCTCTGGTACTGGGAAATGGGTACCAAAGTTAACTGCAGATGGGGAGCAGTGTGCATGAGTTCATGCATGAGGCTGATAAGCTGTTTCCAGTGCCTGATGCAGCATCTCTACAGCTATCCTGGGTTCACCCAGGGTTCACAGTGTCAATGTAGCTTCAATTTATTTATAGCAATAAATAAAATTAATTTGTGAGGTAGTTTTCAGTATCTGTTGATTTTTGTTATATTTTTTATCTAGTTTTTCTTTACCACTAGAGTGGGATATTTCTGATCTAGTTGCTGTTTCCTGAGACAACAACAGTTTTGCAACCCATTTGCTCTTCCTTTTCACAAGGACATGTAGTGATAGGACAAGGGGGAATGACTTTAAACTGAAAAGAGGGTAGATTTGAATTAGACAATAGGAAGAAATTAATTACTGAGAGGGTGGTGAGGCACTGGAACAGCTTGCCCAGAGACGTTGTGGCTGGCCTGTCCCTGGAAGTGCTTAAGGCCAAGTTGTATGGGGCTTTGAGCAACCTGGTCCGGTGGGAGGTGTCCCTGCCCATGGCAGGGAGGTTGGAACTAGGTGATCTCGAAGGTCGCTTCCACCCCCCACCATTTGTGATCCCGTAGTGTCCCGCAGTGCGGTGCAGTGCCGGTTCTGTACGGCAGGGGGCGATGGAAGTTGCAGGGAAAGTGTACCCTGAGCTTGGAGGGTCCAAGTGTCTCTCGTGTTAAACGTCCATTGATTTTGAGATGTCTGTCTTAAAGGAATGATTGGACCTGCCGTGTTCTTGGTAGCAGCTGGATTCATAGGCTGCAACTACGCACTGGCTGTTGCATTCGTGACCATATCAACAACACTAGGAGGATTTTGTACATCAGGCTACAGCATCAACCATCTGGACATAGCACCTTCGTAAGTATTGCTGAAGCTCTTGTTAGTGTGTGTCACATGTTTGCGAGCCCTTTTTTTTCTTTTTGTGTTGCTGGAAATGTAGCTGTAGAGCACATGCTGTACAGACCTGGAGTGTAAACACTGACAATAAGTAATTAGGCATACTTAGGTTTACACCTAAGTTTAGCTTTAGTACTAAGCACTGTATTTGCAAAAAGTGCAAGGTTGGCAGAGGCTATGACATAAACAGTATCTTAGAATCATTTCAATTTTGATCCTGCTGTAATAAATTCTGTAATTCCTGTAATTACAGATTCTAATTATAGACTCGATAGACTTTTGTCATATTTGATTCATGTTCTTAATAGGACAGTATTTTCTGAGCTGAAAAATACAGTTAAGTGTGTCACTGTTTTCAACTTTTCCATCAGAGCTATCAACCTTTGGTATGAACATTACCATATTTAAGCACTGTGATACAGGCAAATTATTTGCATTTGAAAAACATTCTGTACACTGGAATCTAATTATTGTTACAAGTAGTTGACCTGATTTGTCAGTAGGTGACGAATCAGGTATGTACAATTGCTCTTAAATGAATATTTTTCAAGAATGGAAATTTAAGACTTCAGGCTGTAATTTCTCTGGTGTTACAAATTCAGAATTAGGCAGATCCATCAGTTTCCCAAAGAGTGTGGATGTGTGTATACTCTCTAAAAGTGCACTGATAAAAGTCAAGTACTTTGCTTTGTCATTCTTTTAGCTGTTTGTGGTAGCACTTAGATGCAAACAGGGTCAAATAACTTTATGTCCAAAGGAAAGTTTGTTTCTGTATTAATGTGTAAAATGAAAAGACTTAAAGCATAGAGGAAAAAACATTTTGTAGAAATATTACCAGTAAAGAAACTCTGATCATCTAGACAACTTATATGGGAGAGCTTGGGTCCGAATTGAAGATGGTATCCAGACTTGGGCAATTGAAATGATGGTGGTCACAACCACAATTATGGACAATTTTTGACTTAATAAATGGATATGAAATAGTGAGAACCCAGTTAATCTTGGCAGGTGAGGTTACGTAGCAAGGAAGAGGGGGAAGTATCAGTGGCCAGCTAGAAACAGCTTCTACTGCTGAATTGAATATGAAAGTAAGAGAAATAGCTTCTGTGGTGCACTTTGTTTTAAATCATGTATAACTACAAATTTAGAAAATGTTCTTAAAGCAGTGCATCTGGGTGTTATGGGAGCATTATACAACTTCTGTTTCAAGCTTAGTTTTACAGAACTACAACAGTTAGTTTCCAAAATAGGTATTAAATTGTACTTGTTATGCAAGTACAATTTAACCTGTCCATGGAATGCAACAGAGCTGTGACAGGAAAAAGGAAATCATGCAACTGCAGTGTGACTTGCATGCATGAGGAACTTCTGTATGTAGGCAATGGCTGAGGTTTTCCAAACTAGGATGTTGTATGTGTCTTCTAATTTGAGATACTCCATTTTGCATTTCAAATGTGTTTATTTCAAAAGTCAATTTGTTTATAACAGTATTCAGAGTATTTTAGGTGTTGTAAAAAAGCCACAAGGCGAAAATGAAGTTACACAGTGCCAATGCCTGTCAGCAGGCATAGCTAAGTTCTGCACATGAACTGCTGCTGATCCCTCTGACCAAATCCCACTCTGTTTTTCCTGCCCCCGATGAAGTCCTGCTTTTATTCCCTTTGGATTCCCTTTAGAGGAACCAGACAAGTTCCTTTAGCTCTTCTTCCCTCTCAGACAGGCAGAAGGGAGCAGACTGAGTGCAAGAGGGGGAAGTGTCTTGCTGATAGTTCAGGGACTTTGGCCCAGCATTGCCTCTAGAGGCGTATGGCTGCATATGTGGGAAGACTTTCCTTGGTGGTGACGTGGTCAGGGTGAGTGCTGTTTTACTGAAATTAGTGATTTTCTGTTCAGCAGATGCATGCTTTAATTCAGGGTAAATCTGTCCAAATGGGGACAGAGAAGGAAAAAAGCATGACTTTGTAACAAAGGTAATATTAAAAAAAATTCTTCAGATACACAAATGTAGAAAACATCTAAGATGAGAAGAAAAAGAAGACTGTCTTTCCCTCTCCCCCACACCTAATTTTTTGCCATTTCTCTGAACTTTGTTGGATAAAATGATCAAGGCAGACATGCACAATTTCAAGGAAATCCTTGACATAATTGGAGAAAGCTAAAAACAGGGTCTGCATAAAAGTGTGAAGGAAACCTCTGTGGAGTTTACTCAGAGCTCAATATTTATTTTTCGTAATTTACTGAAAGGTACTAGAAAAACCAGAAGTGATTCAAAGCAGTTTCAAAATGGAAAAATGCCCGTTTAAATTGGCTAAAAGTATGCTGCCTAGAATAGCAAATGGTCCCTTTTTACTACTAAAACTTGCATTATACAAAGAAATAATTACTACATTCACAGGAAAAAAAGTGAATGAAAATACTGATGCTTAATTAAAACAGTATTTGCTATGTGGTTTTGGTTTCTAACATGTATTTATTATGCCGTTGGTGAATTGAATTGGGGAAGGGTTGGGGACAGGAGGGAGACAAGATTGTTCTTTTAGGGAAAATATTATATTTTAGCTTTTTTAATCTACATCACAACATTTCTATTATTGCAAATTTCAATATTGGTGTTACCATGAGCTCTTGTAATATTCACGTGGCTCTGTTATACTCTAAATACTTCACATAGATGTTTTTTTTTGCTCTTGATTTTACTGCTTGACTGCTCTGCAAGTTAACTTGTATTTGGTTATCCCCACTATGCCATAAGAACCTGACCAACAGCTTACTATTGGTTTTGCTCTACCGACGTGTCGCTTTTTGCTTTCCCTTTTCATATGGGAGTTTCCACTGTGCTAAGGGAGTGTCATCGCAGTTATCTGCATCAAACAGTGAGCACTATCAAGAATGCAACCTATGTCAGAAACACTGGGCATAAACAGAGGCATTTAGCCAGCAATTGGTTGCCAGAGATCTTCGTTGACCAGAGAAACTATTAAACTGTGTTTAGTTTTAAAGGTGTATATTAGCAGTATTGTAGTGCTTAAACATGTTGAAGACAAAGTGCATTTGGTTCTACTTAAAGGCTTTAAGTGGGGTTTTGCTTTATGTGCTTATTTTCCTAAGGGAAACTTTTACACTTTGACATTCAGCTTCATAAAGGCCTATTAATTCTAAACAATTTTCCAAGACTAGAAGACTGCATGCTAGGCCTAGAAGAAATAAAGAGGTTTTACCTAAAGCATTGCCATGCTTTAAAATTATATGTAGTGTAGACTTTCAGGAAAAAAAATCAACTGGTAGGATAGATGGTTGTTTCCCTTTCTCAGGAAAAAAACACATGTTTTTCTAATATCACTGGAATGAATACACATATTGCAACCTTTTGTAACAATGCTGTATGGTTGAATTCTCCTGTTTTGGGAAATGAAATTTCAAAGCTATGCATTTCTATTTAGAGATGAAATATGTTTCTGTTATGTTAAAAATTGGTGAGGACATAATTTTACTCTGAACAGCCTAAATCACTGGGATATGACTTCTTTCTCCTATAGTAAACTGCAACTATTAGTATTTTGTGTGATTCTTCAGCCAACAAATCCACCTTGAAAATCTAAAACACAGGAATCTGTGCCCTGGTGGTTGGAAGGTCAAACTGCTGTGGAACATCTGGCTCTTATTTCTCTTCAGTCTCTCTCGCAAGTCTGCACTTGTGGTACAGTTTCAAACTTTCAGTATTGCAACATGCCTGTGAGAGAGATCTTGAATTGCTTAGATATGAGGTGCTGAGACTCAGATATTAAGCAAGTTATCAGCTTTTCCCAGCAAGTTTTTATGGCCACTGGCGTATATGCATACATTTGTGTGTGATAGAGCAGCACGTTCATGGAACAGGAAGCCTCAGAATGGAGCTGCAGGAATGGCAACCAGCAGAACTGGTTTAGTCAGACCCATTTCCCATTGGCCTTGACCCACAGAAAGCTGAATGGAAGGACTGCCACAGCACTCTGAACTCCTGTCTTTGGAATATACACTTTGTAGTGTAAGTGGGGATATCCAGGCACACTGCAGCTATTGCCTTCTTGGCAGACAAGTTTTTAGCAATGAAACCTGAACCAGCTCTCAGTGTTGGCAAACAGCACTTTGTCATACTCCTTGTTGTCTTTCTACTTCAAGACATGCAATGTGTCTTTAACTGCTCCAATGGATCCATTCCAGACAGTTTTGTGGCTAACAAAGGGGATGTGGGTTTGGATTATGGATCTTGAGCAAAGCCATAGGCAATTTAAATTAAATTCCATAACTAACCTCTAAAAATAGATACAGAATCATTTAAATAGAAAAGGATCTTTAAGATCATCACGCCCAACCATTAACGTAACACTGCCAAGTCCACCCCTAAACTATGTCCCTTAAAATGTATGTACCAAGGTGTCAGTGAGTTGTTATTAGAAGAAAAGAAGTCATTCACACTGGAATATTTGTGTTTTATTTGTCTTATGTGATCAAGATGAGGCCTACATGATCAGGTTAGGCAAAATGGTGTCCATGATTGATAAGCCTGACAGGTTAATAAGCGGTGTTAACAACTTCTCTTGCAGGTATGCTGGAATTCTCCTTGGGATCACAAATTCTTTTGCTACAATCCCAGGAATGGTGGGGCCAGTTATTGCCAAAAACCTCACTCATAATGTGAGTCTGTTTATAATTTTTTTCAGTTGTTATATTTTTATCTCAATCAAATAGAAATTCCTTCTTCTCAAGTCTACAGTCATTAAATGAAATGTGGGTTACACCTGTAAATCTTATTGTTCCATTGTTATAAATTATATAATTCCTAGTTATTATTGTCCTGATTCTGATGAGGAAAATAAGGGTAAAATCAAAGACCTTTGTAAGACTTGAAAATTTTAGTGACTCACCCCTTATATTCTCTAGGAATAAAATTAATATATTTTTATCACAGTAGAACTCTGATACAACACCAACTAGATGAGACATTTGTGGCATTGTTTTATCAAATTAGAAGAAGTTCATGCTTGTTTGGTTTTTTTTTTAATTAGGCTGTCACATGAGATGTTCAGCTCTAATGTCAGCATTTGTCAGATAAGTGAGAAACTAGATTCTAGTGTTAGATTTGACTAACAAGGTGGTGTAGTGATTTGGATAGAAAAAGGGAAGCACTGGGGCTTTTGAGTTTTTGATTACTATTTTTTCAACAAACATACTAATTATTCTAAAATCTTTTAAGGGAGATGGGAGGAGTAACCTTAGTTATACACTTGAATTTTTGGCGTTGGAGGTAATTCTAAGTTGTTTTATTTTTAAATCACAGAATATTCTGAATTGGAAGGGACCCACAAGGATCTTTGAGTCCAACTCTTAAGTGCATGGCCCATATGAGGATCAAACTCATAACCTTGGTGTTATTAGCACCGTGCTCTAACCAAAAACAATCTGAAAATATTCATTAATACATGATTACAATAAAATTAGTTCTTTCAGTTATCTTAAGAAGTGGGTTGGTTTAAGGTATTCTTGTTTGGTTTAGTTTTTTCCTCTCCATAATAATGTACTCTTAAGGTACTCTGTTTTTGTAGTAAGGTCATTTACAGGTTTGTTACAGCATCATCTGGAACTTAGAATAAAACCCAAAACTTTAAGACATCTACAGATATTATTTCCTTATTTGAAAAGAAAACAAAAGCAAAGAAACCACCATTCTTTACTACACATTTATTAATATTTTTCTTAAATACTAGAGTTTAGAGGATTACTCTCTTAAATCTGAGTTAAGGTAGCTACCTTGTTTGGACCAAAAGGCTTATGATTCTGGAATGTTCACATAGTAGTCATTAAGATTAGCTTGGTGCACAGTGCAGGGCACTTCAGCTCTTGGATCACCTGATCTGAAAGCCAAGTGGTGTTTCCCTTACAATTCTCTGCATTTGTGTTGATGGTGTGCCTCTTTGGTGATAAACTGATCCACACAGGGTAATGCAGTTCTGATAAGACTATCTGTGTAAGCTGTATTATAAAACTGAAATTGACTATACTAATGATTTCATCCTTTATGTTTATAATGCTTTTATGTTGCTGTGAAATCATGTTGAGTGGCATTTACATTTAAATAGGCAAGGCATGTAGCATCGATTTTAAAATTACTTTTTCTTGAGTGTGAAGCTGCAAATTGACTGCATCTTTCTTTTTTGACAGAATACTGTGGGAGAATGGCAGATGGTTTTCTATATTGCTGCCTCTATTAATCTATTTGGAGCAATTTTCTTTGCATTATTTGCAAGTGGAGAAGTTCAGGACTGGGCAGTCAGTGGATATCACTTGCATAGAAACTGAAGATGTTGAAATACCAAAGCTGTGCTGAGTCCCATTGTGCTTAGAACTATGTGACCAGAAAAGTGCCTTCCCTGCTGATGTGTAGGAGTCTTCAGAGCTATTTGGTTAAACTATTTTATCTCTGTATCTTTTGTACTGAAAATAATTTGACAGCCTATGTGTGCTATTTCCTAACAAGAAACTACTTGGATTAAATATAGAATTTTCATGCTAGGACTTAATATCAAATATATGATCAGAAACATTTTAAATCAGTGTGCTAGGCTCTAATACTTTCCAGTTTTTAATTAATATTTTCTGAATTAATGTGTAGGCAGATGTTTGCTGGTACTAAAATGATAGGAAAAAGTAATGTGATTATGTAGCACTCTAAGGAGGAATGGCATGCAAAGAATTGTATCCAGAAATATGTTCTGATTTCCATTATGAGACTGATGGTTTTTTGCTGTTTAAAAAAGTGTAGAAGAGCTCTAGTTTTATACAATCTTTTATAGTGCTTTTATTTTGTCAATGTTTTAATGATGGCTAAGAAATGCACATGTAATTTACTTCTATTCTACGCACAAGTTTTGAGTATATAAACATTCCTTGTTTCATGAATACAGCTTCACAACTAATACACAGCAACAAAGAAATAAATGTACCATTGGGACTGACAGAATAAACCACATGTCCTCTGAGGTGCAGGTTTTTCCAATAGGCCTTATTTTTATTTCTCTCTGAAAAGAAGAAGCAGTGCAGCTCAGTGGTTTAAATCTAGACAGTGTGCAAGAGTGAACTAGAAATAGAATATCTGCATGATTACCTTAAAATCACTTTCAGTTTGGCAATTAATTTTTTTGTTTCTTTAAATCAATGCAGTGGAATTCTTTCCTTTTGGATGTAGATATGTTTGTCAGCTTGTCAGTATAAATGAAATAAAATAAGGCCAGTGTAGCAAATATTGAAGATAACCAGTTCTCTAAGAGCCTTGTTAGTTAGTCAGATAAAACTAGAGTATAAAAGAACTAGTGCAATAATCCAGTGCTGTTAGTCTCCTATCAAGATAGAATTTGACACTCAAGAGCATTCTTTGCAAAACACCTACTTAAATGCCACAGAGTAGGATTAAAAATTATGAAAACGGTGGCCTTGTTAAGAAATGGCTGAATAACCTTAGGAGCCACAAAGCAGAGGAAAATTCCTGTGCCAAAGATTCCTGGAGCAATTAGGTAAAAAAAAAAAAAATCACTGGGCTCTGGGTTTTTTCATTTACCACCAATCCAAAAGAAAAGCCCAGTACTAAAGCTGCTCCAGTGGAGCCTACCTTCCTTCATTTCTAGGAAATGGCATCTGCCTCTCCTTTTTAGCTTTAAGAGCCATTTTGTTTTGGCCTTCCTTGAAGTGTCATGTTCTCTGATGGTGGATTTAAACTGTGTTTAAATCTGTTTGTGTCTGCAACATTTCCACAATAAACAATGTGTTGTTCAGATTAAATTAGTACATATTCAGTGGGAGTAGGTTAAAACTATATTGTGTCTTCAGTGTTTCCACAATAAATGGATTGAATATTTACATGTGCATCTGTTGTTGAACATTACTATCTCCCTGAAGTTAGAACACCATTTTGAAAGTATGCTGAACAACAAGATTGGTGACTGGATTAAGGAATGGTTAATATTTTCTTGGAAAATTACCTTCCTCAGAAGGCTTTACAAGTAAGTATTGTCTTCCACATGTATTAAAAGTAATAATTTCACTTTATGGGAAAATAAATTTGTACTCTTTCAGTATCTTTGGTTAAAAATGAGGGGGAAGAAGTATAAAAACTTAAAGATTTAATATACTTTTAATTAATTTATGCCTTTGCTTTTCTAGAGATCATCAGGGCATCATATGGACAGGGTTGCAATTCCACCTCTTTTGAAGTTGGAAACTTCAGCTTCCTATGCTTCTAGTCTTTTTCTTCTTGTGTTTTTAGTCTTTTTACTCCTGTGCTTTTAGTCCTTTTCATTGAAAATAGTTCAGTTGAATATCAAATTTTTAAAAATTATACTTAAGGAAGTAGATGCAGTAGAAGTGTATGTAGACATATGTATTAGTTAAATGAGCCTGAACTGGGTTTAGTTAAAACTGAATTTTAGGCATATCAGCAATTGAGCAGTCCTGAAATTTTTGGACCAGCATATTAGATTTTCTTTTCCCTTCATCTAAAGCACCATTATTACTCATTTTGCATACTCTGTAACTTTTAAGTCAGCTTAGAAAGTGGGACTGGAAAAATGCTATAAATCCTTATATTATTTGTGGACAACAGGGTACACTGAAGTTAATATACAGCTATTTCTGATTTCATTTTTTAAAGTATCAAAATAGAGGGTGGGATTCTTGATTTACTGAGGCTTTTAACACTTAACAAACAAGAATATCCCCAAGAAACTCCTTAAGTATTACATTTCTGTACCATGCTTGCAAAAGGAAAATCTATTAGAAAAAGCTGTCAAAATATTTTCTGCTAATCATGATATTATTTTTATTGCATTACCATGTTCCTGTTTGCATGGTTCTCTCAGCCAGTTTCATCTGTTCAAAGACATTTCTCATATTCTGTATTTTCAGGAGTAAGGAGGGTTTGAGTACCTCTTTTCTCAGTTCACCTGACACAAGATCTTGACAGAAATTGGGCAGTGTTTTTGAGGTGACTGTTTTCCTGAAACAATCCCATAACTGTTATTTCTTGCTGCATTTCCTTAACAGATATACCAGAGTAAGAAGTTGTGCTCTCTGTTCCATGAAGAACCCTCTAATTAGGATGTCCACCTGGAATGAGGGAAGTCAGTTCAAAAACAGATTTCACCCATTTCAGAGCAGGACTTGAACCACTGCTTTAGGAGCATGTCTTAGTGTCGCCAGGTATTTTTAAGTGTTTTCTGTTAAATGTCTGCTTCTGACACAGTTCTGCTTAAATTTCTTTTTTGAACATTTAGTGCAAATTTCTACCAACACTGGAAACAGAGATGGAATAACTTCTCAGAATATTCTACAGCATGTGACATGGGTATTGCCTGAGATCTGAATTATGGTCTCTTACAGCCTGAAGAACTGCCTTCATCATGCTTTGCAAAAGATGAAATGCCACAAAGTAATGGGTGTGCTTTTCAGTTCACTATTTCTTTGTTCTAAGGGTACAAAGTATCTGTCAAGTACCTTAAAAAGTCACAAGTATTGGGCACCCAAAAATATGAGCTAACTTACACAGACCTTTTTAATGCTAAGCTAGTGAAGATTTATATAACTCATCATAATACATCACCACCTGTGCATGGTGCTTCCCCATCTACATGTTCCTCTGTAACTGGTAACAACTGCATTTGCTGTGTGAAAGGGTCATTTTAGTTGATTTCTCAGAAGTTGAATTGTTCCTGTGATGCATCTTTTGTCTGGCTTCTCCTCTCAATCACTTATTTATTTACTTGCCAATTTCTTCTCTTCTGGTGTTTGGGAATGTTTGGTTTCATGATAGATGAACGTTTTAGTTTAACAGGTCTTCCAGTATTTCTGGCATTTGTCAGGAATGAAAACTGGGGGTGAGGAAACCTGTGCATTCCACAGATAAGTGAGACAGAGTTTGTATGGAAAGGTGATATCTTCTGTTAGGTCACCTAGAGCTTCAGAGAAAATAGACATTATTTTAAACTTTAAGGCACCTCTTTCACATTTTGAGCTCAACCATCACAACTAAAACACTGCTACTGTGTTCTATAAACTGTTGCAGAGAGTAGCATTTTAAGGTCTCTCATTTCTCCTGTGCACCTATATCTCAAAAAGCTAAATGTCTACTCTTAATTCACATGATTTAAGATCAAATAAATCACATTAAATCAATTAAAGCAATTATCACTCAAACAGTGGTAGGCTGGCCAAATCCTTTTCTGAGACCTGTCAGTAAAGATGCTGTCTCCACTAGTACAAGGACACTGGCCTGAATTGTTATACTGAGGAAGATAAGTCTGACTTGAAGCTAAAGAAAGGATATAATGTGACATGAATGATTTGGTATTAACACATTTTGCTGTTTCTGTGCCCATGGGAAAGAAATCACCACACTAGCAGCAGCATATTCACCAACAGCAAAGTAGATAATCCTGAAGCTATGAAGAGGACCTCATGTGGCCTCCTGTTTGGTCTCTTTTATATGAAGAAATATAATAAGCCATTTTTTCTGAAATACATTTGTTAAACTAATCAGAATGTGATAGAGACAACTTAGAGCTTTGGCGATTTGTCTTCTTCATGCTTCACTCATACTACAGATACTAGTATTTCTATAATTCTGTATGTGATTGACTGAATGTTTATAGTGGTCAAATATAGCTTAAGAAAGGGTTCATTTATTTACGCTTTATGTGAGGTATATACTCTGTTGCAGAAGTAATTCTTGCCATGTTAAATGGTAGAGTAAAACAATGAGTTCTGTTTATTTGAATTTCTTGCCCTCCACCCAGCAGAGTTGCCAGTAGTGCCCAGGACCTGTTTTATGTCAGGGTGTTAGTTACTAAGATTTTGTGTGTTTCAAATATTCACAAAAAGAACTTCAAGAAGACACCAGCAGTTATTTAAATCCCAGTTCCGTAGCAAATGGCATAGATGGGGCACACAAAGGCATGCCAGAGGATAAAATAACACTACTGAGTGAGTGGAGACCTTCCCAATTAAATCCCATTGCAACCTTTCTACTTCTCTTCCTTTATAAAAGCTGCCATAATGGTGGTTGGTCATACTTTTTAAACTGAAACTGCATCTCTGTGATTCACATCCCTGACACAGAAACCAGGTTTTTATTGTGTGTAAAACCATTTATCTGACTTAATGTAACACTTGGTAATTGCTAAGAAGCTCCAATACGCATCTGGCCAATGTAGTTCTCAAAGGAGTCATAACTCAATCCAGTGAAAATTGCATTTCTTTGAGGAAAGTTACTTCCATGTGAAATTTTAATTGTTTGGCCTTACCAGTTAAGAAGTGGTGTCCTAAAAGAGTTGCGTGTGCTATTTTTCCTTATCCTGTATAAGGTACAAAATTTGGAATTGACTTATTTCTCAATAGTATACTTAAAAAGATTGCATGTTGGTAGAGTTCAGGCCTGGATCAGACACAAAACGTGAGAACTCAGCTAGCTGAGTACTTAAAGAAGGTTCAGGAATTGGTGTACATTTTCAAGTGAATGCAGATTAACTTCAGAACAAGGGTAATTTTGCTCTTCCTGCAGCATAACCTGTACCACATTGCAACATACTGCAAGTGAAGGTGCCTTGGAGTTGCCCAAGACATAATGGAAAGTGTGGTTTATTAAGCCACAATTCTGTTTGCCTTCCCCTTCCTTCAAAGTATATATTTGCTATAGAGTAGAGCTGAGTGAAAAGTGGTAATAGCCTTTGATAATGTGTTCTTGGAAGGAAATTTCATTAAAGGAATTTCTTTAAATCTCTTTTTGTATTATACAGAAGTTTCCATATGGCTGCTTTAGAATAGGAAATTAATATATTGTTCTTTCTGGTCTTTTCCTAAATTAAATTCCATTGCAGTAATTTAATAAGCTTAGCTCAGTGAGACATATTGTCATGTTTCTGATGGAAAATATGGTTCTGTTCATATTTCTCTACCTACCCCTTCTTCTGAAGCATTCTAGCAGTAAATGGCTAATCTTCTATTTCTGAATCATCTTACTGAATGAGAAAAGTTAATAGAGCAGACAGTGGGTTTGTTTGGTTTTGACTGGGGATAGGGGGAAGTGTGAAGGAAAAAACCCCCAGCTATTTTTCTCCCACTCCTTTTTCCCTATCTGGGCTTCACAGAGAACAAGAAATGATATGCCTTCTTTATCTACAAGTTTAAACAATCTCTGCTGATGGGGGGGGAAAGAAAAGCTTTTCATATATTTGTTTGAGGGAGATTAAGCAAGAGTCCTGCTTGAAGGACTTTTTAAAATATCTATAACTAGGTAACTGGTTCAACTGTTAAGCTGGACTATGAATTCCGTTGGAATTGCTATGGAAAGGCTCAATTTCTTGTCTGGAATGTTGTTTAGTTAGTGCAGTCTGTCTTTTTTTTTTCTTTTGTATTTAGAGATGAGCATATTTTGGAATCTGCTTCCAATGCAGTTACTTACATTGGTTTTCTGCTATGAAAATAGCTTCTGCTTAAGCTTAAAAGCCCTGTTGTGGAGAGAATGGAAATCGAGATATTTGAATTGTTAATACATAGCTGGTAGAATTGCTAAGCACCTCTGCATGGTTTTGAAAGTAAACTGTCAAATACAAGATACACATAGCAGTAGAAAAGGATCACATTGTAGAAGCATACTCACACAGGGATGGTGGTGTTAATTTAACACCTCTCTGTAGAGTCATGTTGATGCCAATGTACTTAAAGCAGCTATTGAGAGCTAAGCATCTGCTAAATTATTTTGCTGTAGTATGACCTAAAGCCAGATCTGCAAAGGAGATGGCAAGTGGCAAAGCTGTGTTGTCATACATAACTGGTTGTATGTATATGTGCATGTTGCCCACAACGGAATCCATAGTTCTCTCCCTCTCATGGGAGACATGAACTTAAATTCCTGCAGGTAGAAGGTGGAAGTCAGCCTTGTTCCCCTTTCTATCACAGGTGAGGGAGGAGGTGGAATTAAATAATCAGCACTTACTCCCTGTTTTGAAAGAAGAGGGGCAGCCCACCTTTGTGAACAGCCCACCTTGTCAGTCCTTTGATCCTCAAGCCCTGAGAACAAGGGCTGCATGATGTTTGTGGAACTGTGAAAGACTTAGAAAGAAAACAGGGTTACCAGAGAGCTGTTTATCAAAGGGCTGTGTAGCTGCCTGTGTGCAGCTGGCACCTTTAATGTTAAAAATGGGCATCTGTGGGCAGAACTGTTATTAGACCTGGGCAGCAACTGAGGTTTTCACTGCCCCCAAGTGTGTGTGAAGTGTGTTCACTCAAGCTTAGATGTCATAGATATCTGTAACTTTGCAGGCATTTCAACATTCTTGGGATTCAAATTATCCCTTCTTGCTGAAGCAGGCTGTGAAAATCAATCCACAGCAGTCTTCTTCACCAGTCTAAGAACATACAAAATCAAACCACAGAAACTGATTCCTCCCCCAGCTCTCCTCTTAACAGGGTGCTGCTAACTTCAAAGGTTACTCTTGACCATTGAAATACCAACTGTATTAAACAAGCAGTCAGAATGCAAGCAACCAGTCTGAATTGCTGGAATTCAATTATAAGCAGCTGGCTTCACTTCTAACTGAGGATCTAATAGTAAAAAAAAAAAAAAGCAACAGACCAAAACAAAATTCCAAACTCAATCCATCTGTCTGCTTCTACTCAACGAAAGTTAAATAGTAAGCAAGCCACTTTGAAGCCCAGATGAAAGTTTCACTGTTCAGAGCATGTGCAACCTGTACAAACACACATTTACAAAGGCAGATGTCTTCCTACAGGAGGTAAAAATAAATCTCTCCATGGGTTTCCTCTTCCTCTGTGTCTGTTTTAATTCTTCTGAATCACAAAATATGACACAAAGTCACAGCAGCATGCACAGATGGGTGGTTAATATGCAGCTCCGGTTGTTCTGAGGTTGCTGTTTGACTTGTGTCTTTTCAGCTGAGTCATGAAGTATAACTATGCAGTTGTACATTTCTTTGTCTCAGTGCTCCAGGCAAGGAGGCTGCTGAGAGCAGCTATCTTTGGCTGCGAGGAAACACAAAAGCAGGGATTTGAAGTACGGAGCGGGGCAGTGCTGAGCTGGTGCATGCTTCTGCAACAATGGGGAGCCATGGCAGGCCCCTCCCCCAGCACGCCTTCTCCTACCAGCCATCCCAGGGGCAGCACACGTGGATAAGGAGGCATAGAGGATGATACAGATAAACCACTAAAAGAATTCAAAGTAATGGGATCAAAATAATTTCTCCTAGAATGCTGATGCCTAAAAAAAATCTCAAGATCAGCAAGTCAGCATAGTCAGTAAAATATTTTGACTCTTTGCATAGTGCTTTTACTGCACTCGATTTTGTTCTGAGAACTAACTACTTGTAAAGAAAGTACCAAGACTTCCCAAACGGGCTTCAGTCATGCCCCAAAGAATCCTCTGAGGCCCCTCCACTCCCACGAACAGTTTGTTTGAAGTCACTGCCTCCAGCTGTAATTGTGTCCTGGAGCTTTTGCTTTAAATGAAAATGGCTTCATGTTGAACCCTAACCCTTATTATCATTCTCAAAAGGGAAGAGGCCCAGTGGTAGCTGTGCCCTTGTATTTTGAGTTTGAGTAGACCTACTTGACTCCCTCAGAAATAAAAAATTACCTTAAATAGGTAATAGTCAAAAGTGCATCGGCTAGTAATATATTAATGATACAATAATGAAATATGAATAATTAGTCATTCTGTGCCCAGTGTTTTCCACCTGAGTGACTTCAAACACTTCTTGGTCATAGTGCCTTTGTTCATGAGATGGGATAGTGTAACAGAGGACTACTTGGAAGAGATGAGGTGGGGAGGCAGTTGTGGAGTGGGAACCAGTCCCGTTAGCACCTTGCTGCTGTTCAAAGCCTCTGGAGCATGGGAATGAAGGTCTGCAGCCCCCGAGCCTCAGAAAAATCAGCAATTGGCTTGTAACTGTTTGCTTAGCGCATTTTTGTACTTTCAGCTCTAGATCGCTGAGATGCAAAGGTGAACAGATTTCTTAAATTCTTTAAATATACAGTTGATTCCATTGTGAAATGTTCACACATCTAAAAATGGATAACACAGGAGAGGAACCAAAAGCTAAACCTGGCTAATTTTTATGAAGGCACAAACTAGGGGTCTGAAAAACAGGAGGCTCTGGCACAGTAATAAGCAACACCACTGGGAAGGTGTTCCAGCCACAGGTAACACTTCCTACAGCAGAAGCCTCTGGTCAGTGCACTCTCCATTTTTTGCATAAGATCAGCTTCATGTTTTATTCATCAGCTAAGTTAAAAATGAGGGATTTTTAAGGATATCGGTATGATGCAAGTCTAGCCCATTTCAGTTCAATGACAATCTGGCAACTATAATTCTATTCAAATCAATTCAAAAAGTGTAATTCTGCTTTGTATTTCAGAAAAAGAAAATGGTATCCAACCTATTTTTTTTTATAGAATGTGAATCAATCATGTAGTTTTTCTTTATAACTGCATACATGGTTAACACCCACACATTGCAGCTATTCACGTTTAAAACAACATTCAACATTGTATAAAATAGGAGAAAAGGCATGTATAAGTACACTGGATTAAACTGCATTGCTTAAGGAGGAAATTGAGAGACAGAAATGTATGTATTGTATACTGCAGGTGGTATTACTAATAATAATTTCCAGTGCAGGTGAGTTGTCTATGGAGTTTTGTTAATAGAGCCAAATAATGAATTTATTTTGGTTATTTTTTTCTTTATTTCTGATGACCAAGCCTTCTGTCATTTTATTCAACCAACCTCTGGAGGTGAAAACCTTAAAATCACTGCACCTGTGGCTGATTTTACATTTACATCTGCATTTCACCTCATTTTTACTGCAATCAATGACTTCCTGCCAGGCAGGGCTATGCTCCCTGCTCTTGCTTTTCTTGCTTTCTCTTGTTTGATTGATGAGGGCTCAGGATAGTGACTTCGTTGTGTACTTTTGGGTTTTTTTAAACGCTGCTGTTTATGTTATATTTGCAACAAATGTATCACTACAGTAGAAACTATATATGCCTCAAATTAACCAAAAAAATGTGATTATATACACTGATACATGTTTTACTTGTAGCTGCAGCTGCAGTAATAGGAGACCTGCTTTATAATTCATCCACTGGGAATTTTGTGTCTATTTTGAAACCTTTGACGTGCTTATTAGAAGGTAACTGAGAACCGTACGCCAACACTCTCAAGTATGATGATGACAGATATTTTTTTTTAAACCTTGTGGATATTTCTGGACTGAGACTTGCCTAGCATGTCGTAGAGAATGACAGGATTATAAATCATGCTTAATCACTGTGGTTTACCTTAATAACCATTGAAAACCAGTTTCACTGCTGCCTGGATGGCAGCAGGAGCAATTTTTGTTCTGTGAAGAATAGCTGGGTAGAGCCACCTCAAACCATCCTGTAGTTACCCTAACGTAAGACAAGGGTGATATACTGTGTATTGTCCCGGGTATCTTTGGTGATCTGCACAGTGAAAAACAGATTTGGGATTTTTCACACAGTTTGTGGTTTCTCTTTCACTTTGAATCAATCTGCACTTTCTGTGTTTAAAATGAGTACTCTGGTCATGTTCGCAAATGGGTAACTTGATATGCCCCTACATCATAGGAGAGGCCCTCTGGTACATGTGATATAGGTGTTCCCTGTGTTCCAGGCGTGGTCTGCATTCCTTTTCTTTAAGCCTCATCAGAGAGAAAGTACGTGAGACACTTCACTGCTGCCATTCTGGGACACATGGAAGATTCATTGGCAACAGTTTGGAAACTGCTGGTTTGGCTGAAATCATAATGTCAAAGCCATGGCACAGATTATTGTCATAGTTTGTTTTCATACTGCTTTTTAAAGAAGCCCTGAGGCAGCTGGTTTTATAATCCAAGAAAGTCTTTGTTCTAGCTCTTTTGCAGTAATTTCTCACCACCAGTACCTCCGTCACCACCTTAGGCTGTGGTTGAGGGGTTGAGGCAGTCACTGGGCTAATATAATTTTGATAATTGAAGAAGGGAGTTTGTAAAATTGAAATGGAAAGTATACTTGATTGATACATTTTTCTAAAAGCTGCCTAAGAATATAGATGACAGAGTATTGACAACTACTGCTTAAAGGATGTGTAGATTATTTTATCCAATGCTGAGGAATCCTTCCAGTGCAGGAATCTCGGTGAGCAGCTGCAGTGGGAGCCACAGGTTGAGCTCTAGGTGGGGGGACCCCGAGGCAAGAGCCTGGGAGCTGCCGACCACTTGCACAACAAAGAGCCTGGGGACCTGTGGCCCGGCCAGGGGACTGGACACCGACATACAGCAGGAGCTGACAACTGCCAGGCTTTTTCGTGCTTAAACTGTGAGGGTATAAAAGTCCAGGGATTCCATTGTTCTGGGTCCCTCCTCGGAGGTACCGGCTCAAGGTGTAATTTTGTTATTTAGTTATTGCACCAGGATTTAATTATTTTAGGGATCTGGACATCTGAGACTCTGCTATGGGAAACCTGGGGTCGATCCAGTGAGGAAGCGTGGTGTGACTGTGAGTGGGGGGTGTAGCTGCGAAGGACCTCGGTCCCAGCTCAGGTGCCTGCCAGGGTGGCTCCTGCAGGACTGGACAGGGAAGTTTTCTTAAAATTAAGAGTAAATACATAATGGTGGTTAGTAACTCTTTTCTCTTTTTTTTAGCATATTAAAAGAATTTAATTGAGTAGAAGGTGAATAATACACGATGAGACGTAATTGCTGCATATTGCCATTAACAGATCAATGGGTATAACTGGGTGTTGTCTGTTGTTGCTTGTATGCTTTGAAATGGTACACAGCCCCTGTTAGCAAGCATTGTACATATTTATAGCAAGAAAAAGAGAAAAACCCAAGCAAAATCCAAAAACTAAAAAACCCACGAACATTTCATGGTTCAGAACTCAGAATTCAGAGACTATAATAGATCACTATTAGCATCACATTAAGATGACTAAGATGGTCTGATGTTACCTAGTCATCCACATAGTGAGAAGTAATTAAATATTGTTGTAAATTTTTGACGTTGTAAATTACAATTATGTGTATTTATGTGTATTGCCATTGACTTCTCTGCTGAATAATGAATAATTAAGAATTAGCAGTGGAAAAAACAAAATTCCCATGGAAAAATACTCAAATATTTTTGAAAGAGGTAAGTGTATTTTCACTTAGCTTTATGTGTATTTCACATAGGTTTAAGCAGGAATTGCAGGTCTGGGCTTCTGAGAAATATGTATAGTATTTGATACAGCCTAGATCTGCCTCAATGGTTGTAATGGCTTTGTCGAGAGAAAAAATGAGAGTGCAATTTCACTTTACAGCTAAGCTGATGTAACTGAGCCTTGACTTCTAAATGATATGCCTTGCTTGCTGTGGGGTGAATCAGGGAATCACGTGGCCATGAAGTTAATTTGGTCAAGTGGATGATTGAATAGGAAACAAAAACAAATCAAAAATTTTCCTGTGAATAGCTTCCACTCCCCTTTCAATGATACAATGTGCTAGATCCAATGCAATAAAGCCTTGGACTGATGGAGAAAAACAGTTCTTCTGGGAGGTATTTCCAGCTGCATATATTTAGCTTTGACATGGAATAATGCTTTTTAAATTATTGAACTCTGATATATGCTATAGAGAAGAAATTAAAAGCTATGTTTGGAATAGACTTTTCATTTTTCTTTCATATCCTCTATGTTACAGTTTGTTTTACCCACACCAGTCACTGTCTGATTCATAGGAATGTCATTATTCTGAACTGTTGTTAATGGATGCTGTTTCTCAAGATTATCCCAGAAGGAAAGAGGAAAGCAAGTGAGCAAGAGTTTCTGCTTCCGTTGTGCATATGGGTGTGTGAATATCACTGGGTCTCATGACTCACTGCACAGCTTTGTGAGGTAAATTTGACTGCACTAGCTTGCAGAGCAAGTATAAATGATTTCCCATAAATAGTGATACCTCATTTTGTCTCTGAAGACTCCACTGAGCTAAATTTAGAGAATGAGTTAAGATTTACTTTTTAAAAAGCAGTATTTTTTTACAATTGCCATTTTACTCACATGCACCCTGACCTTAGATGGTTGGGGGTCCCATTCAGATAGAGGGGAGGTGGGGGAGCCACTACTTGTGTGTGCCCCTATATGTTTTATTATTGCAGTACTCCCACCTGTACATAGTGTGTACACACAATTATGTTTTCTATGGTGAATGACAATATATGTACATAAAACAGCTGGGGAGTGATTTAATATCCTCTGTGCTAAATCAGAAACAGCATACAAAATTTAAAGCAGGGCGTGCTTTTCACTTTAGGTCGCCTTAAGAATTGCACAGACTGTGCCATGGAGACTGCCCGGTAACTGAGATAGACCTCCTAGCTCTTCCTGCTCTGCACAAAGGGGATCCCTGAGTGCTATTCACAGCTTCAGCAGCACAGGCTGTCTCCTGCTGAGAGTAGGAGTGTTCCTGTTTCAGGCAGCAGAGGACAGTAACACATGACTCGCTGGTATGAACCAGTTTGCAGTCTTCTTCTAACCCGTACTGTATTTTAAAGTATCTTACTTTTACTCTCGACTGTGGGATAGCAACAGGCTTTTACAGTTCGTATTCCCTTTGTCTGCCCTCGGTATCCTCCGGCATGGTGGCCGGACGGACGGGATGTCCTGTCAGCCCTGGCTCCCTGGCGTTGTGAGATTTGGCCTCAGTGCAAAGAGCTGACTCAACACCTGCTCCGGGTTTAAAGGGGCCGAAGTCTACTTTATACAACGTGTGGTACAAGATTTTAACCTCTGAAATGCCATTCCTCTGTGGACTGCCTTGCAAAACCACAGCTGTTTTTTCTCTCAGGGATTATGAGGAGCAGCGGCGTGTGTGGAGTGACCTCCCCCGTAATGCTGCTTAGCTGATAGATCCTGCCAGGGTATCGCTGCCCATGGGAAAGTTGTGTGCACTGGTTTTTAGCATTCTTCTGGATGTTGTTTAGAAACTGCTGGAGAAACCAAACATGTTTTTCAGCATTTCCTTTTGATAAGAAATTAGTACAGAATGAATGTTTTATAACATTCAGTGCCAGGAATGTACTCGGTTCCCAAAAGCTCTAATGTAACCTGCCATATGCAATGGAAGGATGAGTCTGTGATATAAAATTTCTTCTCCTATCTTCCATTTTTAGCCTGACTCCTCATTGGTTAGAGTTTAGGACTGACTATTCCATTTCCTTCCACACCCCTCTTAATTATATTAGGCCAGCTTTTTGGTTTTCAGTAAAATGTACTTAATTATCTAGTGTGAGAGATGTAATTTATACAACAAGATGCATAATTATTGGTTTAAATATTTGTGAATTTCTATTCAGATTGAATCTTGTAACTAAAGATGCTGAACTTCAGCTGATACAAGTACATTAAAGTCAAGGAGAGCCTTCCTTACCAAGCTATTATACCAAGAATTATGGTATGAGAAATTCATTTCTGATTCCACAGATCTTCTACATAATGTAAACCTATGGAAATTAAGACTTGAAGAGACTTATGGGTATGTATTGATCAGTAAGTATTATTGGTACTTGAACCATTCCTGCTAGGTATTTAGGTACTTTGAAGGAGTTGGGGAGTGATGGAGGTTCCACCAGCTGCCCTCAGAATCTGTTCCAGTGTTTTTCCCTCTAGATATCATCTTGAAGCACCATTCCCAAGATGGACAAAGTAGCCCAGCAGAGGCTTTAATGAGCACTAAGTAAAGTGAAAGGTTTATTTTACACACCTCCCAGCACTTCTCTTTATACATCTCTGTATGTTTGCTTTTTTCACAAGAGTATGGCAGTGTTGACTCATGTTCAATTAGTGATCCACTCTAACCCCAGGTCCTTTTATACAGGACTGCTGCTTCTCCTGTGTTTTTGCAGTGAACTGTTCCTTACAAAGGACAAATATTAACCTTAATTTATTTGCTAATTATTTTAGTCCTTTTTTCTTTACTTGCCCACATTACTCTGAGTAATGTTCTTGACTTCTGTTCTTCTGAAGTGGTCAGAGGTGTTCCCTGTTCTTTTTCCCCCAAGAGTGCAATTTGAAATTACATTTGTATGTATTTATAACTGTATATTTGTATGGTGGGTTAATGTCTGTGCCCACAGAAACTGATTTGATAGAAGTCAATTTCATAGTCATATTAGCAATCACTTTGAGCATGTCATCTTCAGCTGGTCCCCTGCACATGCATTATTTTTTCCAAAGTTTGCTGAGCTTACTTATGCACGTTGCCCATAAAAGCATGAAATCTTCACTTAAGTTAAATGATATCAATATTTTCCCACCCATGAGCCTGTTAAACTTGTCACAGTAGACAAGATCAGTTTGATGTAATCAGCTCCTAACAAGTCTGGGGTTGTTAGTTATCAACTTATTATCTTCTAAAAATAGTTCATTTGTTCCAGTATATTTTTCCAGGAATTTAAATGAGACCAACTGTTCCATAACTGCCCAGTTCATGTGTGTGGTTTTTTTCTCTTTTTCTTCTTTATTTATTACTTTCCTGATGGATTTTTCTTTTTCTTTATTTTTTTTTTTGGTGTGTTCCGGAACCTTCACATTCCATAGCTTTTCACAATGATCAGTAGTGGTTCTGAAATAGCTTCATCTGGCCAAGTACTTCAGAGAGGCTGTATTAAGAGAAGGATAACTAAAATATCATTTTAAAAGTAAATGCTGCCTTCTGTTCCCTCTCCCTCCCCCTAAATCAAGTTCTTGATCCTTTATTGTGCTTGGGGGTTTTTTACTAATATAATTAAATATTGAGCATTTCTTCATATGTTGGCTTCCTGCTTTAAGCAAGCTTCTCCCACTGCTCATTGACAATTACAAGTAAGTGATTTCTATTTCTACCTTAATTTAACTACCAACAATCTTGAACCTTCTTGTGTCTGCACCCAGACGTGTGATTCTTCCTTTACAGAATTTTCTGTCTTGCAGAATCCTGGAGACTAAGCCCAGCTGTCTTTCAGTAAACCCAGTATAGATTGAGAAGGTCAAGTGTAAGTACTTTTCCAGATCTAGATTTATTGCCACAGTTCTTCTCTGAAACCTTTCTAAAGTTTAATAATCTCAAATCTAAATTCGCTGATTAAATGTCAGGCATATGCTATATTCACTAAATCTGAGCAAGGCTTCTAAGTTACTTGACTTGCACCACATCTGGTTACTGTGGTTACCACATCGTAAGAATGATGTACATGGGATTGCAGTGGAAGGTGAGCCTATGGCCAGAGTGACGCCAAGAGTCAAAACCACAGCAATGTCAAGATGGGAGAGTGGACAGTGACAGCTGGATATATCTGCACCATCCTTGCTAGCCCATGTCTCAGGTACGGCCTCTTCCCCCTTTGTCCCATCCATCCACTGGCTCCAATCTGGAGCACACTTTTGCGGTCTACACCAAAGTCACCTTTATTATGTTTCTCTCCTTTGCAGCTCTAGCTGCACCTCAGGGTGGGGGGTTTTATTCACATAAACCCCTTCTAGGAATCTATCTATAGGATGTCTCCTTCCTTTACAACTTACCTTTACTTGAGTCAGTAGAAGAGGCAGAAAAGAGAGAATGCATAGGGTCTGCAAAATGACAATGGGAATTCACAGGGATTTTTGGGAAGTGCACAATCCAGCTCCAAAACTACTACAGCGAGAGGGGCAGCAAAATTAACCTGATGAGTGAACACTAAGCTAAGTTATTCAAGCGTAAGCTCAGTTGCTGTGAGGACACAGAGAAGAATTCTAAGATGCATGGGTAAGAATTTGAGGTCCCACTTAAAGGTTTTGTCACAGGCTTATCAGCACAAGAGGATGAATATATTGCTTTTGGCAAAATGATTCTGAACAGAAGAGACCAGAGTTTTAAAATGGAATTTGGGAGGTTCATGATAAATTCAGAACAAAAACTACACCATCCTCACCTAGTGGATTTTGGTTCAGTAACTGACATTTTCTTCATGCAGAATGCACTATTTTATATATATAGATATATTAATATGAAATGTTCCCATTTAGGGCATTCTTGGAATTGAACTTTAAGAAGGGCTTACCATTCATTTAGGGTGTCCAAAAGGTGGTGGGATATGGTAAAAATTAGCCTGTTTGCTGTTGAAAAATACTAACACAAAACCACAGAACAGTTAAACAAATTATGTTGTTTCTCCATAATGGTGGTTACTTTGTTAGCCCTTCCCCTTTATTCTGCATGTATCTTCCCATTTGCTGTTCAGTTCAAGAACACTCTGACCAAAGCAGCCATCTGAGAGGTTGTTTTTTTTTTCCTGCTTAGGACACTTATGCTCTAAATCAAAGAGTTTTCATTTTCTAGCTCACAAATGCAGACCTCCACAGAGCAGAACACAGAAGTTTAAATAGAACTGTTAGTTCTGGTCACATCCCAGTATGATCTGACCACTCTGTCTGATCCTAAACCTTGAGTATCACAGTTCAGTCAGTACTAAACCTTCAACATAAATGAGCTTTCTCGCACTGTGCATAAATGTAGTTTGAAAAGACTGTCCAAAGGATTTTTTTAAAGCTGGCTATCCTCTAAGCCATTAGTCCTTCACTTATTGTAAATGCTGTAACTAGAATGACAGTGCTTCCCAGAGGAAACTTCTTTCAGGGGAAACAATGACTTTTAAAGAGGCTTGTGTTAAGCTATTCAGAAGACTGAAATTGTAACTGCTTGTTCATCCCAGTGATACTCTCAACAGTTTTGAAGGCCACTGTCTTATACCTCCTACTGTAAGACCTTCTTTTGTGGATCTATAAGCAAGGTCAGCTATGAGATCAGACAAGGAGACTTTATTTATTCCAGGTCTTAAACTTCTAAGGATGGAGGAGTTTAATTTGTTCTGTCTACTAAGACAGTAACCTAAAGTGTATTTACTGTTGTCTCTTTCTTTTACCAAGCAATATTGTTTATATAAAAAGGCCAGCTACAGAGCTAAGTAACTTTCAAAAGTAGTTTTTTCTAGCTTTTTTCAAGTAGTTTAGATTACCTCATCCTGTTCAGTTAAACCTTATTTTAGGTGGGTTTTCTGTCTATTCTCATCATATATGAATAACACTATTATTATATTGTTCTTTTATTTCATAAACAGATGACTCTAAAATCTAGTAGTAAGTATTAGGATCACGTATGGAAAAGGATATTTTAACAGATGTAGATGCTTTTTATTGCTATTAAGAATCAATGCATTAAAGAACTCTTACAGATGGAAGCTGTATGCTCATGCTGTAGTTTATGTTGAACTTTGGATGAATGTACATACCATGGTAATTGTGATACAGGGATTAGAAAGCCTTTCACATTAAGTATGAGGCTAATTGTATGACAAAATCGTGCTATGTACCAGAATCCAGTTTTGCTAACCATTAATTACTATGGGTAACTTTGGACTGCTTTTCCACCACTTTCTCAAACTGCCCTCAAGAAATCCTAGTGGCTCCTTCATATATAGTAAGCTTGGTACGCTCTGTTTAGCAGATCTGTGTTTCAAGTCTTGCACTCAGAAAGTCTGTTTGCTCACACTCCCAAATGACCTTGGTCATTGCAGTTAAAGTAGTATAAGCACTGCTTACCTTCATCTTTGCACAGGAGTCTGATCAAAAAAAAATACCCACATGTATATGGTAGAGAGTAAAAATTCTTTAGAGGTGCTCACTGAGCACATCTTTTATCTCTGAGCATGATTTCACTGGCTGTGACTGTGTTCTAAGCTTATAGCCCATGTTGTGTGTGCTGGAGCCACATGCTAAAATGGAAGTAATAATGCAGTAGCTACTGTGAACTCAAATCCAGTTAACATATATATACATATTTAAGTTAAAAAATTTGGCTTACAATGCTGACAGCATTACTCTTATTTTAATATCATTTGATCTGAGATTCAAAACCCTTTTAAAATGGTGGTTTCTGTATAGGTTCCTACAATACAAAGGCTTTAGAGCATTCTGTGTGTTCTTACAGTGGAGACATATGTGGAGATAGGATATTTCAGCTTAGCATATGCTCACCAGTGATTGAAGGAGAATGAGTAATTTTTGCCCACAAAGTCCTCCTATTGCTGAAGTCAGTATGGATTGAATAAGCCCAATTTTAATGCCCAAAAGCCCTTGACTTCTTGAAATCTCTTCTCTCTGTTCCTTCCTAAACATTACATATCAAAGTGATTAGTTTTATCAAATTAATAAAATCTAAAATTTTTACAGGCTGTTTGCACGCCGGATTTAGTCCATTGTAGGCCTCTTTGTGTTAGCTGAGAGGATTCTTCAGAATGAATTTCCACTGTATTGTCTGAGGTTACTCATATATCAGAAGCTCCCCAGCTGTATAAATATTTGTGAGATTGATAATAGGAATGTTCTTCTAATAGAGTGGGCAAGAAGAGATACACTAATTGTTGAGAATAAAAGCATATATTGGTCAAACTAGAGAGGAAATAATAAAACTATTTTGAATACTCATTTAAAGAAATGGAGAGGGAAAACAGCTGCTGTAGACTTAAACTAGGACCATGTTTAAAAATTTGTATCACAAATTCACCTTTCATAGCTTTCAGCTATGTAGATACCACAAAAAATTACTCTCTTAAGAAATACCTGGTTCTAAGAGTGTATATTTAGGAAATAGTCTTCTAAGAAAAGTATCTTTAAAAAATTAGAAATGTGCAGTTTAGTAAGGACCATATAAAAAATTAATAACATATTTTCTTCCTCCTATCCCTGTTCAGGCACAAGTAATTGACTACATTTGGGAAGTGTTAAAACTACCTTTTTATGAAAATGGATTCTTTGACAGATCAGTGTATTAAAAATAGCCCCCACTGAAATACAAATTTTAGAAGCTAACTTCAAACCATCCTGAAGAATAAAGCTCTTTAGTTGTGTTTACAGTCTTTGCTTTATAGAAGATCCTAAAAGTGCTTTGTAGCTTTCTTGACAAATATTACACTTTGGTCTTCAACCCAAGCCACTAAATCACTTCACAATAATGTATTTCCATTTCCAGAAAGTGGACCACCTTCCTTTTCCTGCCCTTTTATTACTGTGTCTTCATATGCAATGTCTTCACTAATAATTGCCCCTGAAGATTAGTTTTGAGGAAAGCTGAACCATCTCTCTCTTCCCTCCACCCCACTACTAATCTCTGATGAAAAACATAGGAAGGGGTGAGAGAGAATTTAATTAGTTTTCTCCTTTCTTAAAAAATAGTGTTTGTTTAATATCTGAACCTTTTTGCAAGTTTTTACTCTGAAACTGGTTATTTGGTAAAAGGTGTATTCTAAACTCAGCATCTTCTCTAATGATGTTCTGAAGTTTTTTTGGTTGTTGTTTTTTTTTTTTACAAAATGCATCTTTTTAATCTTTCATGTGGGAAAAATACCATATCTCACGGAAACACTTCAATTCCATACCAAACCATGAAATACTAAGTTTACTGCTTTCTAATGAATTCGATGCTGGATTTGTCTCAGTTAGAGAAACTTGAAGTCAAAGGGTAGATATGTAGATACATGAGGTAGTTTTTTTATTATTACTTTGCTGATGTTGCTGGTTTTTGTTGTTTTAGAACAAGATGCTATTTCCATGTTTTACAACTGCAACCTGAAGAACAGACCAAGAAATGAATGGATCATAGTTGTCTATAGATAAGTAACTATTTCTGACAGGCTTATAATGTAGCTGAATAGGAACATGGACTACATAGCTTTGCAGATAATTTAAAAATAACAGAGATAGATCAGCTTCTCAGCTTAATTTCTGTTGGATGGGTATAGAAGATATTGAATATTTAATGGATTTTCTTACATCAGTTACAAGCAAGTAAACCAGAGAAAATCCACTGGAATCACGAGGGCCTTTATTTCTGATGTGAGCTGTTTTGTGACTCCTCAATGCCATGATTCTAAAAATAATTTGCTAGGGCTGCGGGTTTTCTTATGTGAAATTACAGTACGGGGGCACTTCTCACAGTCAGGGTTTCTTGCACAGAGACCCCACGTGCTGAATGCTTCCTGACTGAAACGTTTGCACTTCAAACGCATCTTTGCTGGAGGTGCGTCCACCTTGGTTTGTTTTTTTTTTTTTTTTTTTTTTTGTGACGAAGTTTTCTAAGCCGAGTCAACTTTTGTTCTCTAAAGGTATAACAAAAGATTGTTTGTTTGGGGTTTTTTTTAAAGCCAAATGATGGCTTCTTAATCTGGTGTAGTAAGATCCCTGAAATTCCTGTTCTCCCTCTCCTTCCCCACCTTTGATTNCCGGGTCTGCTCTGTGTTGCCCCGCTTCCTCCCGGACAAGGCGGCCACTCCCGCCCGCCCGCTCTCCATCCCCGCGCGGGAGGGGCACCGCTCNCAAATGATGGCTTCTTAATCTGGTGTAGTAAGATCCCTGAAATTCCTGTTCTCCCTCTCCTTCCCCACCTTTGATTCTGGGAGACTTGCAACGTACTGGGGTAGAGGGGGGTCTTGTATTCCGTGATGTTTAGCCGCTATTTGTTACTTGCCGGTCAGGGTAACTCACTGAACGTTTACTAATCTCGCTGATTGCGTTCCTTTGTGTACCTAATGCGAAATACAATTAATTCGCTGGGGTGGGCTCCCGCTGGGGTCAGCT
>VZTN01025980.1:114001-134784 GCA_013400515.1 Erpornis zantholeuca
TCCTCCCCTCCCCCGACGGGGCGGGGCCGCCCTCACGGCCGGGCCGTCCCGCATGTGGCGCCGCCATCGCTGCCCTTAGGCCTGGCCCGAGGCGTAACCAGCTCTTTCCTGGGGAACTTACAGGTGTCGATTCTCTTTCGCCGAAAGAAAGAACTCAGCTAACATCGAAAATGGGAAAGGAGAAGACCCACATTAACATCGTCGTCATCGGCCACGTCGATTCTGGCAAGTCCACCACCACCGGCCACCTCATCTACAAATGTGGGGGCATCGACAAGAGAACTATCGAGAAGTTCGAGAAGGAAGCAGCTGAGGTGCGTGGGTCTGTAGCAGCCAGCAAAATTCTGGGCTGCAGGATTGAATAGACCCTTAATCGTAGAGTAAAGCTGCAAAGCATTCAGTGGCCGCGGGGAGGCAGTTTGGTTGCCTCTACCCCTGGAACTGAACAAGTAGTTCAGTGTTGTGTGGCCACAGGGCGACAGCTGGGTTGCAGTTGTCCCTGAGGTGGAACAAGTGGTTAAGTGTTCTATCTGCCGTTGTGTTAGTTGCAGAAACTCGAATTGTGAAATGTAGAGCATGTGAGGAAAAGGTAGTCTAAAGCTGGATCTGAATAGTAACATGTAGAGTCAAATTAAATGGCCAGATTCAAACTCTGCATACATAAAGTTAAGGGTCTAATCAAAGCAAGTTGTTAAATGGTGGATTAATTTAGAATTCAGGGAGTTTTGCTAATAGTGTTTTTTTTTTGTGTAATAACAGCGTGGGTTGTAAGAACATTGTAGATGAATATTTGGCAAATGTTAAGCAGAGTAGAAGTTAAAATGTTAATTATTGCAAGTAGTGCAGTACTAAGAGGACTTAAATTTGTAGAGGACACTTGATAGTAGGACTCGGGCTCAAGAGCTCTATCATAACGATGCATTAGTGTAATTAACAACCTGTCAAAGAGCCCGAACTGTCAACAGGTTCAATAAGGTTCAACAGTTGGCATCTCTCACCAGTAATGCCAAGTGTATCTTGTTGCAGGTTTTATCAGCAGCAACATTTTTCAATGTTAAGCCAGTTACTATTGTTGGATTTTGCTCTTTAACCAGTGTCTAGTTTTTCTGCACTAAATGTAGATAGGGATTTTTTTTTTTTTAATGTGAATAAAAGTTGGCTTTCTTTTAACTCTAGATGGGCAAAGGTTCCTTCAAATATGCCTGGGTCTTGGACAAGCTGAAGGCTGAACGTGAGCGTGGTATTACTATTGATATTTCCCTGTGGAAATTTGAAACAAGCAAATACTACGTCACCATCATTGATGCTCCTGGACACAGAGACTTCATCAAAAACATGATTACTGGAACTTCTCAGGTATGCAAAGAAAACAGGATTTGGGAATTACAGGAGTGTTGTTCCTTGGTTGCGGGAGGTTGCTGTAGTACTTTGACATACATGCAAACATTACAGTGAGGTGTGGTTTTTTCTTTCCATAGGCTGACTGCGCTGTCCTGATCGTTGCTGCTGGTGTTGGTGAATTCGAGGCTGGTATCTCCAAGAACGGGCAGACCCGTGAGCATGCCCTTCTGGCTTACACCCTGGGTGTGAAACAGCTGATTGTTGGTGTCAACAAGATGGATTCCACTGAGCCACCTTACAGCCAGAAGAGATATGAAGAGATTGTTAAAGAAGTCAGCACCTACATCAAGAAGATTGGCTACAACCCAGACACTGTGGCTTTTGTGCCAATTTCTGGTTGGAACGGCGACAACATGCTGGAGCCTAGCTCTAATGTAGGTTTAGCATTTATTTCTATTAAAGCATGAAACTAGGAGAACTTAAGACATGATGCTATGATAACATGTACGTGGTTTTTAATAGTTAGGTTTGGGAAGTGCTAAGGTCCAAGATACAATCCTAGCACTTAAAAAACTCCTACTCTGCAACAATAGATTGAGATAATGCTCAGTGATACCACTTGGGCTCTTCCAGCCTTGTGCCATTACATTTGGCTGTCAGGTGAACCTGGAATTATTTCTGTTACAGATGCCCTGGTTCAAGGGATGGAAGATCACCCGTAAGGATGGCAGTGCCAGCGGAACCACCCTCCTTGAAGCTTTGGACTGCATCCTGCCACCAACTCGTCCAACTGACAAACCTCTGCGTCTGCCTCTTCAGGATGTCTACAAAATTGGCGGTATGTGTTCTCTGTAATGTTGCTCACTTGGCCAGCAACAGCTGGTGTATGGGCCAGAAATGCAGGAGTTTGCCCAAGAATCACTTTTCCAAGTCAAAGAGAGACATTCTTGTCTCAAATGGGTTTTTTTCTCATAAGAGCGTATATTTATAAGGCTGAATTACTGATGTTGTTTGTTGCTTGCAGGCATTGGTACTGTACCAGTTGGCCGTGTGGAAACAGGTGTCCTGAAGCCAGGCATGGTGGTTACATTTGCCCCTGTCAATGTAACCACTGAAGTTAAATCTGTTGAGATGCACCATGAAGCCCTGAGCGAAGCTCTGCCTGGTGACAACGTTGGCTTCAATGTTAAGAACGTGTCTGTGAAAGATGTTCGCCGTGGTAATGTTGCTGGTGACAGCAAGAATGATCCTCCCATGGAAGCTGCTGGCTTCACCGCACAGGTATGTTTTGCAGCTGTTCAAGGACGTTTGGAATGTAGCTCTGTATTCCAAAATAGGAGTCCTGTTAGGCTAAGCTATAAAGTGACGTAGGGTTGTGTTCTGAGTTACATTTGGTTAAAGCAAATCTCATGAATGCCTTGGTTTTGTGAGACATGTCAGTGTTCAAAATAACACCACTTAAAACTTGGTTCTCTTGTTTCCTAGGTCATTATCCTGAACCACCCTGGCCAAATCAGTGCTGGCTATGCCCCTGTGCTGGATTGCCATACTGCTCACATTGCATGCAAATTTGCTGAGCTCAAGGAGAAGATCGATCGTCGTTCTGGCAAGAAGCTGGAGGATGGCCCCAAATTCCTGAAATCTGGAGATGCTGCCATCGTTGATATGATCCCTGGCAAACCGATGTGTGTTGAGAGCTTCTCTGATTATCCTCCTCTTGGTAAGGCATCTCATGTTAATACCAATCTTTGAGAAAGACAGCCCTCGATTTCTAGTATCGAGGTGCAGTGTGTTCTGTGAAACAGTGATGAAAGCTGTGACTTTAAACTCCGAAGTGGAACCAAGGCTGTACTGGTACAGGGAGGGATACTCTGAGAGCATGATGTCTCTGTCCCAGTCTGGTTCCAGAGCAGCACTGGCCCATTTATACCAACTTGTGTATTGGTCCTGTGCAAACTGGGCTGAGTTAGGCAGCCATGGACAAAAGTCACGAGACGTGTTTTTGCTTTCAGGTCGTTTTGCCGTGCGTGACATGAGGCAGACGGTCGCTGTTGGTGTCATCAAGGCAGTTGACAAGAAGGCTGGAGGAGCTGGCAAGGTCACAAAGTCTGCCCAGAAGGCCCAGAAGGCTAAATGAAAATTCTGTACACCAGCTGCCACCTCAGTCTTAATCAGTGGTGGAAGAACGGTCTCAGAACTGTTTGTCTCAATTGGCCATTTAAGTTTAATAGCGAAAGACTGGTTAATGATTACAATGCATCGTAAAAGCTTCAGAAGGAAAGGAATGTTTGTGGACCATTTGTTTCGTGGCAGTTTAAGTTATTAGTCTTTAAAATTGATAAATTTTTTTAAATGGAAACTTGACCAAAAATCTGTCACAGAATTTGAGACCATTAAAACAAAAGTTCAATGCTATGTCTCTGTGTTCTTTGGGTTAATGTTAAAGTTAATGGAAAAACATATCTAGTCATAAGGGTTAAGAAAGGATCATTGTTCCTTGAGTATGCTCAAAAGTTACAAAGCAAATACTCAAAATAACTTGTATCTGAAAAGTAGAGCAAAATTCAGCTGCAGGTTTACTTTTTAACTGATCTAAGCCTTAAATAACTTTTCTGGTGCTTTTTTTTAAACAAATTACTTTTAGATTGCATCGCACAAAAATACCAGGTAACAGTTGCATTCTGTGATGCATCGAGTAAAGCAAGAAAACTCTACAATGAGAAGAAGAAACAGTTTGAAAACATTGAAACTTAAAAAGTTGAAAGAATCTAATGTGGGGTTTCCAACATTTTGTACTCTTGATTTTTCTAGTCAAAAACCCAGATTTTTTTTTTTTGTGGGGAACTGATTACCTGTTGTGTAGCTCTATAAAGATGAAACACTTATACATAAATGTTCTCTAATATATAGTAAGACATTGAATAGCCAAATATAGAACATCTGTCTCGAATTACACTTGGATGCAATTTGAGTGACCCACCGTTGTAGCCTGCACCAAATGGCACAGTGGCACAAGGTGCCTGCTGTCTTTACCTAAACAGGTTGAAGATGTGGATCAGTGAGTTCAAGGGGACTTGAATAATCACTTGATAAATAACCCAAGTAAAACATGCTGTGTTATAAGAGAATATCAGCTCTAATAATTGGGAATTCCAGCACAGACACTTTGCTTCAAATAGGCAAATGGGGGCAAGCAGTTAATGGATAATCAGAGCTGACTTGCACAATGACACAGCTGTTTTACTAACCTTTCACATGATTTCTCCACATCTCCATGAAAGGTCAAAAAGAATTTGGTATCTTTGAGGGACTTGTTCCATAACCACCACTATGTTTGTTCTGCCTGTAATGGCTGTATTCTCTCATTTGTTTTCCTTTCCTTCTCCAGCTGTGTGCTTGCTCTGCAGGAACTCATGTCTGTACTGCTTGGATAGGTCTGAACTGCTCTTACTTTTTTGCTCTTTGTTTGGATCTTTCTCCTTTTCTGATAACTTTCTGTGTCTTAACTGCAGTGAAACCTTGGAGCATTACACACCATTGTTGAAGGTACAGTGGAAGCAAGGGTTAGAGAGCTTTGTAGCAGGCTATGGAATTCAGTAAAGAAATCTCGCTGCTTAAATTGTGATTCTGGAGGTTTGTTAGTGTCCCCAAGGCAACAGGAAATACATAACTTCAAAATGGAAGCAGACCTGCTATCATAATACAGCTTGAAATATCTTGCCAAATCTTTGCATGCTTTTCAGTTAAACTGCTAAATATTTTCCAAGAGGCTTCAGTCAAACTGGTTCAGCAAAGTTCTGATTTGGATGAAAAGCAAAGCAGCTTTGGCACAAGCTGCCTTGAGCGCGGCTCTGCGTTCGTTAGATTTCCTTCACATTCCTTTGTTAGGTGCAGGATGTTTGGTTTGGCTGGCCATGGCCTGGACATGCAACACCCAGTCTGGAGTGCCCTCTGTGCTCGTTGCACAGTGTTGTCTGCAGCTGGCTGTGCTCACTCTGTGGCAGTTTGGAAAGGGGCTTGCAGTAAGCAGCTGATTGGAATCCTGAGGGAAAATGAGCTGTGATGCAGCGTTAGGTGTTGCAGTGAAAGGCAGTGGGCGCAGTGCCGTGCTGCTCTTGCAAGAGGCCCTTAGGTCAGCTGTGCACACATGGATCAGCTGCCCGAGCTGCTGGGGCTGGGTGGTGATAAAAGGGCCCAGCTGAACTGCCAGGCAAGAAGAGTCAGCTGCATAGTTCATGGCACAGGGACTGGTCCTGCCTCTCGCATGAAAAACCCCTGAAGGGCAATACTGCATCTAACACCTTCATGTGTGCAGCAAAACCCTTGGGAGTGCTCTGCCTGCAGTACTAGCAATTGCTTTCATGTATTTAAAACTTAAATTTTACACATTTGATTGTTTTGTTTTTTCCCTTAACTTTTACAGACCAGATTTGCTTTCTATGCACTAATGTAATGCCATCTGAGTTCTTTTATTAATCTTTGACTACCTGGGGCACTTGTTAGACTTTTGTAAACAAAAGTAGGGAATAAAACTACTTTGATCAAACTTTTAATAAATGTTCTTAGTTGAGAATTGTATTTTGTCTTCTGCCTGCTTATTTCTTTAAGCAACTTTTACAGCTGTCCTTAACTCTTTCCTCACTGTCCTGCAACGCTGGTGGTGTTTATACATTGCTGTGGTGATGGAGCCAGCTCTGAAGGCAGAAAACTGGCTGGAGTATTGCATTTATGAAAGTTTCTTTTTCAGTTATTGATGACTGCTTTGGTATTCCAGAGGGCTTTAAATACACAGAATTTATGTGGTGAGGTACTGGGGGACAAATGGGACAGAGCCTCTTTGGTCTTTGTAGGGAAATGGAGCACTGCAGTCACAGCTGATGTCACCAGGTAATTTCTTGTTCAGTGTTGGTTCCCGCTGTGGATAGTTCAGGCTGGAATAAAATGGATTCTGCTCAGTCTCCTGCCAAGAGCCATTTTGGTTATATCTCAGGTTAGCTTGTGCAAGCCAATAACTGGAATAATCTATTTTACTGAAACTGCAGATGAAAGACTAATTCACATTCTGCATGTAGCTCAGTGTGTTTTGAAAGATTGACAAATTCTGAAAAATTATTTCTGCAAATGCATATTTTAAATTTTAGATCTTGTCTAGATAAACCATGTAGAGACAAACTTTATACTGTATGGGGTGTTCTTTTCCTCATTGGTGCTATGTGCATGTTTAGGAACCATGTAAATTCAGTCTGGATGATGAATGCAACCCAGCTGTTTTTAATTTATATTAGTTCTATGTTTATGTAGTGCCCAGAGGGAGCCTGGGTGGTGGAGGATGTGATGGGAGGGCTGATAATCTGCCTCCCCAAGCAGCATCCTGAGGGACCCCGAGCACCTCTGAGGTCCTGCTGAAAGCACCTGCTTCATCCAAAGCTTATTTTCTGCAATGGCTTCTCTCACACACATTTTACTGCGAGTTATAAATTCCTGACAGTATTAACAACTTTGAATTTATTATTTTCAATAACTCAAATTTTTCAGGTCAGTTGACTGCACCAAATATTACTTCCTGTCTAGGAGTTTAGTTTTCTGAAATTGCAAATCTTAAACAATAGTCAAACCATAAACTAAACAGAGGAATAAACTGTGACCATGAAAAAGTAATTAGTGGGCAAAATTACCTTTTCTCTTGCAATGCTCCTCCTGCTCACCAAGGAGAGGCCTGAAACCACTTCACTTCAGGAGGAAGAAGAGGGCACTTGGGGTGCAAAAGAGCTGAAGAAGAACCTGGTAGATGTCAAAACTATTGGTTTCCAAGGTTCAGAAGCTGTGGTTTTTCAGCCTTTCCTGAGTCCTCTTTAGTCCCTTCAGATTACTTCTGCATTATAAGTCAATTACGTAATTGCCTGCTTTTTTAAAAATCAGGTTACTTTCCCAGGCTGTCTGTCAGTACTTCTTTAATCCTTTTATGTTTCAAATATTTACACAATGTACTTCAAATCTGCCTGCTTCTCTGAACTGGTAAGGTGACAACTGCACCCATATTTTCCTTGAAAGACACTGAGTGATGTACTGAGCAAAGGTGGTGATGAATCAGAGTGGGAAACCCTGATGAAGGAATCTCTGGCCTGGGCATGGGGGTTGGTGGGGCAGCAGCAGAGTGCACACAGGGTGTCAACCAAGGAGCTGCACCCACACCTAACAGCTCTGGATTTGTGCAGGTTTTGTTTATTTCTTCCTTTAATAAAGCAAAACAAGTTGGAAGGTACCCAGGCTTTCACTGGTGAATCATCCCCATGGGCTAAATGCGTGGTTTTAAGGATGCAGTAGCAATAGGTTTGCCCCCAGTGTGCTGAGGTGCTTGCTAAGGCTTTCTCCTGCCTCTTCTCGGTGAAACAATCCAGAACCCTGGGCATCCTCCTGAAAGGGCATCTGCTATCTCAGGCCCAGCACAAACATTAGTTCATGGGTTAATATGCTGATTTTTTTTGCATTACATAGTCACTGGAAATAAGCAGAGCCAGCTCACTCCTAACTCAGGGCCCTGCCTGCCCTGCCAGCAGCAGTCACAGTCACATTTTCCTTTTCAGCCCAGTAAAATCTGGATTATTTAATACAAAGGGAAGAGCCACAGTTTCCCTACCCCAAGTCCCTATTCTGCACAGCTCAGCACAGCTGGCGAAGCTGCTGACTCCAAAATTGCACAGAGATGGAAAGGCAAGACAAATGTCCCCTTCTGGAGGGGTTTGGTTGCAGGTAGGGCTGCAATCAAAAGAAAGTTTCAGGTTCCCCTTATCTGCAGCCACCTGGGCACAACATAGGCAAAATACCCTTTTTTTTTCTTTGATATATGTATACACATACACATGCACGTCTAAATATTATGTATAATATATATATATATATATATAAATTAATAAGGTGTCTACTTAACATTTTTTAATAATAGCAGTTGCCAGGCTTAAAAATCTGCAGTTCCTATTTTGAAGCTGTATCCTAAGCTAATTGCTTAACAAACAAAGTGAAATGCCCCTAAATGAATGTTTAATTCTTGATAATTAGTTATTATTTATACATATTATTTATTTTATTTGTTATCTATAGTTATTATTAAATATGTCATTAATATTTCACAAATGTTTAGTTTATAAGATGGGCTGTGGTTCTGTTAATAGGACATGAGTATTCTGGAGAAAGAGATGTATTATTGTTGGTGTTGAGCTCTATGTAAAACAAGTTCTTTAATAGCCTTTCCCAGAGGAAAAAAAAGAAGGAATAAATGAATTTAAATGTAATTATAAGTTTGCTTGACTGCCGTTACTAGTAATGGTAACTAATTTCACTTAGCCTGCTGCTAAAGCACTTTCATGGATGACAGTATCCTAATTCTTTGAAGAAGGAGGGTGTGTATATATGTGCCCAGGGAGTGGGAGAAGGAAAACTATCCTGAACAGGGACTCTGCTCTACCGCAGTCACTTCCTTGTGAGGGGAATTCCTGTGACTTATTTCTGGGCATGCATTGCCCAGACTGCTACACACGTGGCAGAGCGAGGAGAGCTGAGATCACGGCCTGTGATGTGACTGCTCCGCTCCTGAGCTGAGCACTGTCCGGAGCCTGACGCCCACCACTGCCCACCAGCCGGCTCCGGGGCAGTGTCCCCAAGCCGGCCCTGTCGCATGCCGCCTGGCCCAACTCTCCCGAGGTGCAGTGAGACAAGGACAGAATCTCTCTGAAGCTTCAGCTCAGCACTACCAGGCACAGCAGCCGTTCCACTCGTGACTCCAGAAATCCTGCACACGTGTGACACAGGCCACCACCTGGTCATGCACGGCAATTTTCAAGTTGAACCACAGTAAATTGCAAGAGAAGAAATTGGTCACGAGGCTGTTGTCCCCTCCCCTCTCTTCTTGCTGCCCTGTAAGGCAGAGCGAGCTCATTTCCCACCTGGCTCCGTGCCTGCTCTTCCGTTAACCACATCAAGCACTAAGTCACTCGGAACGAGAACGGCGTGTGCTTATCAGTCCCCAGCGGTGCCCGACAGTGTCCCTCCTGGGGCTCGTGCTGGGAGCTGCAGCTGGCGCTAGACATGAGCACTTTCACCCTTCACTTGTTCTGCCTCCATCTGTACCGCAGCCCGGGCCTTTGCTGAGCCGTGCCCCTCCCGGGAGCCCCTCTGCTGACCCACTGTCTGTAGGGACACAGATGGGGAAGCTGAGGGCATGGATGTGCCACAGCTGAGCACCCCAGGGAGACATCACAGGCTGTCAGAATATCCAGTATTAAGTCTGAAAAGAGGTGAAGAAGGTGCATCCTCCATCTTTAAGAATAGGCTTGCCGCTACTGCATCCCTTGGCACAGAGGTCAAGGCCCAGGCACCAGGCATGGTGACCACACAACAGCGAGTATGGAGTCAAAGATCCTCTGGTGGGGATCCACATCAGTCTCCTCCCTCACAGTTAGCCTTGAAGGGTTAAACCTGCACAGCAGTTTAGAAAGGAGACAAAAGGCACAATTTGTTTCCCCAAAGCATCACTGTAATTAAAAAAACAGATCAAGAGCCAACCCTGTTTTCTCTGCCCTTTATGTATAACAATTGCAGAGCAAGTCTCCCATCTCCCATCTGATGCCTGGACACCACTAATTTTAATCAAAGGAGGGGAAAGACACCTTTTATTTCTCAGCAGCCTCATGAAGTCAAGACAAAAGATGGAAACAACACCCCAGAAGGACTCTGAGCAGCACTGACCATGGTTTGATGGGAAGAACTGAGAGCACTTCCTCGGTGGAAACAGCATCTCCAAGGGGCCAGCAGATTCCTCCCTGCATCCACTAAACAACACCCTGAGATACTTGTCACTGGATGAGACGCACAACCAGGGAAGTGTAGGCATCAACCCCTGAGGTAACCCCTGAGCATCTAAACCCACTGCATGTGAAGAATGTTACTTAACAAAGTGCAAGGGCAGTGCAAAATGGGGAAGCACATTGTGCTTGCCAAGGGCCAGCCAAGTGGGGGACTGAGACAATCCACATAGCTCAGCCACTGCTGCACCATTCCAAACACCCCAGCAGCACTGAGACCACCAAAGGTTGCAGCTTTTAGTGTCTCTTAGCATAAAATATCTTTCCATTTTTCTCTTGCTTTCATCTCCCAGGCAGAAATAAGGAAAAGATGAAGAAACTGCTAGGTTCAAGTACTATATGGAATGAAAACTAGAGTAGGGAAGGAAAAGAGGTTGTCTTAAAAATCTGGAATAAGATAGAATGGTAGAGATCTGAGGAAAAACTGCTGATCACCAGCCTGTGTTCTGCAGGAGGGAAAAAGAGACATACACATTGAAGCAGGGAATACAAAGACACTTGGTTTGTGCAACCAGCTGGGTCAGACTCACCACACATCCTCCCTCCCTGCTTGCCTGGTCACAGCAAGGATTACAGGACAACAAAGTGCCATTCATAACTGCACAGACAAGGAAAAGCAGACACCTATGTTAAGAGCAGGCTTCTCCAGTTCTGCCCTTCCCATCCTGTCAGCCCTAGCGAGGCCACAGGACCTGTGAGGGTCTAAGATCACTTTGTCTTCGCTTAAAAACTAAACCTTGGGCCTTGTAACAAATCCCTGGTGGTTAGAAACCAGATGGCACAAGGTGTCCCTCCTATCTGCCCATGTTCCTTAAGCAGATTATTTAGCCTCTCTGTGCTTGGTTTTCTTAACAAAATTAATAGAACTACTTGCAGCAATGATTTCTTTTCAAATTAAAAGTCTTCTCAAACAAGAACTGTTCAATGAGCACAAAATATTGTGGAAAGTTCTGTACACAAGAAACCAATACCTGAGGGACAGCCAGTCCTCAAACTTGTGCACATGCCAGGTTTTCCATTTCAGCAAATATGGACATCATTAACCTACATATGTGAACAGAGGACACCCTGTCTTAACCAGGGAACTCACCAGTGGCCAGAGACCCACTTAATGCTGAAATAGAAAGAGCAGTTGTTACAGAAGATCTGCTGGGAAGCAAGGATCCATGTGCTTATGACTTCAATTTCCCCTGAAATAAACTCCTGCCCCCTCCTTAGACCACAGCTGTGCATTATTAAATTGTTAAAGGTAAGAAAAACAAAACTCCCCTCCTTCTGCTCTTCTTTTGACACTGGTGCCGTCCAGCTCAGTGGAATCACTCTTCCATTTATGCTGCATGTGTGAGACCAGAAGCACAGAAATGAATTTAGCACACGAAGCTAAGGAAAGTGTTTCCTTTTGCAGCAGGGTGCAAGGTGCCTTTAATTTGTTTTTACACATTATTGAATGTTTTTACACATTACACACACTATTGAAAGCTAAATGCTCTGGTCAAAGGGCCACTGACAAGAACTAAGAAATGCAGTTTTGAGACTGCATAACTGGATTAAAACTGAGAGGATGAGCGTCAATAGGGCCTCCTTCCTGGGCTGTACAAACTAGATCTAAGTTTTTACAGATACCAGTGCATCAAACCCAAACATAATACAAAGATAATGCAGTGAAGAAAGCATAAAAGTTTCTTGATCAGGAGTTCTGCTACTTTGAATAGACAGATTTAGGGTTTCCTTGGATTCACATAGCTGGAATTCCATGAGCACCCTACCTAAAGCCTAAGTTACACCACAGAAAGCATACCTACCTTTCTTATGCTGAACTTCAGGCTTGAAAGGTTGAGGTAAATCTTTGAGCCAACAAGGATGGAAGAAAAACAGGCCACAGATATAAAGGGGCACATAGATATTAGCTTTTCTGGGCCCTTCTGACAGGAACTGACCCACAGATCACATCTAAAGCTCTTCAGCACAAGCCAGTGGCTGGTGACAGGGAACTGCTTTAAGGCAGGTGGATGATGTCCCAAACAAAGTTGCAAACTCTGCTCATCCTCCTGCTGCATGACAGGGTCTCTGTCAACAAAAGGGATCTCCTCTGACTCCTTTCTCTGGACAGGAAAGCAATCCTCACCCAGAGCCAGAGAAGTATGCCAGAGAAATTTCCAGAATCCAGTAATTTCAAAATGACATATAGATATACTTGGGTCATGGTTGGACTCAATGACCTTACTGATCTTTTCCAACTTGTAAGATCCTCTGATTTAATTGTAACAAAATGTGTTCAAAAGCCAGAGGATATTCAGAAATGAGACCACCACCAGAGACTGCAGCCTGAGTCAAGCAAGGACTTGGTAGGTGCACAGCAACAGCTTGAATTCTGTGTGTCTTTCTGGCAAGACTACTCAATTGCTCAGTTGATCCAATTGACTTGGATCTCACTCAAATCCAAGTTCTATTCCTGTCAGTTGCAGGACCAGTGCTGATGAGAAACCCCCTCCCCCAGCACGTCAGACAGAGCTTCACAATGCCTGGGCTGAGGTCCATGGGGCAGGTTCCCATATGTCCCCCACCTTCCTTAGCACCCAGCCTTGTCTTGCTGCTTCCCCAGCTCTGTAGTGAATCTCAGCCCACCTTATGTGTGCCAACTGTGATCTGGTGAACTGGCAAGGCCGTGCTGAAAGCTAAGTGATAATAGAGTTCTTCAGCAAGTTTCAAGCTTTTATTTATTTTAAAAAACACCTGCAGGATGTGGTGTTTACATTCAGTCTCCTATATAAATTTAAATATTCATGTGGAACACATTTCCATAACCAAGTGTTTCCTACTGGCTGACACCAGCCAATGCACAGCCACTGCACAGCTATGAACACAAGTACTGAATGCAATGGAACACAATTTTTCAGCTCCAATCCTCTTGTGCTGCCATGGGGCTTAGCATGGTAACACTTCTTACTCATTTCAGAAGAGCTAAACACTGTCCTTTACAAGATGCAGATTTTGACCATCTGAAGTCTTCCAAACGAGTGGAATTCTAAAAGCAGGTCTCCCATCTCTCCATTTGCATCAGCAAAATCACAGGCTGTACTTAGGTGTCTGAGCATTTACTTTGTGCATTCACCATCTTTGTTCTATGCACTGACACTGCCATAGAACCCAACTAGAACTGCTCTGGATCCAGCCAGTGTGGATGTTAGCTGGAAAGACGCTCAGGAGCACAGAGGATCTTGCCTCAGAGTCTGGCAGAATCGGTGCCATTCTCTACAAAGGTGTTTTAACGAACTTTGTCTCCTCTTCAGAAAACTCTGCTGAAATCTGTCTTTGAGAAGCTGCTTTATCCGAGTACATTTTCCCTGGGAAGTACTCCCCAGCCTGAGGCACAGCTTTTAGCTTCTCTGTCTTGCGGTGATTGGTTTTCACAAACCTTAGCAGGTTAACGATAGCAGCTGGTGTGATTCCAGGGATACGGCTGACTGCACCAATCTGCACATGGAGACAGGAACAAGTTAACCACCACCAAACCTACACACTGGGGTTAGTGAGAAATGAGATCAAGACCTATGGGTATTCCTTTCCCCGATTCTTTCATCCCCATGCCCCTTGAGAAGACAGAAGGGATTCAGTGCTGCTCAGCCCTGCTGCCACTGAATTTCTCACCGTCTGGGGGCGGTTTGAGTCCAGCTTCTCCCGCACCTCTGCGGACAGGGAGGCATCAATAGCAAAGTAATCCAGGTCGTCCGGCAGCTGGAGCGCCTCGTCACGACGCACTTCTTCTATTTCCTGCTGCTGATTGACTACACACCACTCGTAAGCAGCTGTGGTGATCAGGGCAACAAGAAAATCAGATATAAATATTTATGTGAAACAAGTCACTTGCAAGAAGTCTTGGAACTACAATGAACAATTCCACTGAGGTGGTCAAAAGCTCCTTATGAAATTTCCAGCCTCACAGACCAGAGTCTAATTCACATCACTGCTTTGGAAGAAGTCACACTCTTTGATTTGTTACGGGAATTTAGATACATGGGTTGTTTTTATCTCTTCATCCCAACAAAGGATGGTCCATTTGATGGGGCAGTAAGGAGGAAAAAACCCAAAGAATGATCTTACCCCACAGAGTGAAACACTGGTGCATAAAAAGGGCTGTGGCTTACGGTAAAAAGTTCACACTCTGATCAGAGTGTTTAATTTCTCTAAGCAGCAACTTGAAACACACTAGGACAATTGCACTCCCCTTACTGAAAAAACATATGCAGATCATCCCGAGAGAGCCTAACCCTGGTACTCTACCTTCTATTTTCAATCTCTCTGCCAGTTCTCTCCACTGAGCAAGCTTGCCCAGGGTCTCTGGGACAGCCTTTGCCAGAATCTCCATGTTGGCATCTTGATATTGAAGGATGTCAAAGGCACTATGGAGAAGAAGAGTAAACATTTAAAGTAAAAAGGAGTCAAACTTGTAAGGCAGATTTACAGCTTTTCCCAGCTCAAGCTTAGAGTTCTTAACATAAGCCAGAACAATGGCAGAGCCAAGCTCAAATCCCTACTATCTCCTCTCAGAACACAGGAGAGCTCCTGCAATCTCTTCGAAGAGAGACTCCTCACATACAATTACAGTGAAACAGAAGGGACAAGGCAAGGTTACAAAGGGAAACCTTTCACACAGACTCTGTCAGCCAGGTCTTAGTCACTGTTAAAACAACAGAAAAGACAAGATGAGATAAACTATGGGTAAGGGAAGTAAGGGCCTTTGTGTACAAGAACAGCTACCACCTGACACCAGCCTGAAATCAACTGCTGCTTTACCAAGCTTTTAGCAAAGCTGCAACCCACTACAAAACCATCCCCAGCTGGTGACTCTGTGTAAGGACAGCAAGAACTGTCCTTCTTGCTCTCACTTGCTCATGTCTTGCTTTGGGAGCACATATCAGCACTAGGAAATGTGGAATAGTAAAAACACCAATGTCATACTTATCCTACAGGTAAACATCAGATGTGTGTCCCCTGAAGGTGGTAAACTAGGAATCTTGGAGTACTGAAAGCTTCAGGAAGGATGGACAAATGCTGTGAAACCACTAGCCAGATGTACTAAAGCAAGCAAAGGTCAAACCAGAAAGCTCCAGCTGTAACATTTACCTGACAGGTGACCTGCGATTGCTACTGATGGGAACTTCTGGTAGTAACCGGGACCATTTGGATATACTGAACTGAAGCGATTTTAGTGTCGCAATCCCATCCTCTAACGCAGATCTCATCTTAACTGCTTGTTCATATCGCTGCTGTGACACACACCCAGCTTCCTCAAACCCTGCAGAGACACATAGCGTATGAGACAAAGGTGCACAGCCAGGCAGGGCTGGTCACTGCAAGAGCTACCACAACACAACACCTCTGCGAGTGAGCCTGGCGTCAGCGTTGTCCGGCCGCAGGGACATGCGGAACTCCACGCGGCTGGTGAACATCCGGTAGGGCTCGCTGGTGCCCAGCGTGGTGAGGTCATCGATCAGCACACCCACGTAGCCCTCGGTGCGGCTGATGGTGAACGGGGGCTTGCCGTGAACCCGCAGGCAAGCATTGATCCCAGCAACCACACCCTGCGCAGGCACAACAAACCAAACACATCCATCGGTCTCTTCTTAGCAAAAACATCGGCACATCTGCCTCCACAGGCTCACATGTCAAACCGTGCCCAGGAAAACGCAACAGGCTGTGCCAGTAATCCAGGGAGCTTCCCTCTTGCAGCATTATGAGTGTCTGAAGGGCTTCTTGGCCCCTGCCGATGTGTCTGGAGACAATTCCCACATGTTTTCAATTATACCCACTGCTCAGTCTCCATGCTGAAACACTTAACAGGGCTTTCAATTACTTTTGTTACTGCACCCTTAGTGATAGCAACTGCAGATACTTGTGCAGATACAAGTAAAAATATCTTGGGCAAGTATCGAACCAGGGTGAGCAACAAAAATAAGAACATCTCCTGAGAACAAAACGGGCCTAGCAAGACTATCACAACGGCCAAGGCAATATCCCTTTGCGAGTGCTGAATACACAACAGTCAGAATCACCCACCTGAGCTGCAGCTTCTTCATAGCCTGTTGTGCCATTTATCTGGCCTGCAAAGAAGAGGCGCTGAACGAGACGCGACTCGAGAGAAGCAGTCAGTTGTCGGGGGTCTAAAAAGTCATACTGCACCCCATAGCCTGTGACACACAACAAGACAGATGTTAGGGGGGGACTGCCAAGGTGATCAATGGAGCAGAATGGCTTATCAATTTTATTTGTGATTTCCAAGCAAATGAGGAAAAATCCCTGCATCCAAGAATTAGTTTTGCTCTGTATTTGCTTCATTTTGCTAAGCTCTAAACAAAACCCGCTTTTCATTAACTAATAAATAAGTATGACTGATAGGTTTAAAACTATTCAGGCCCCTCACCTGGCTGTAGCATCTTGGCTTTTTCCAAGCCTGGGACAGATTTGATCACCTGCTCCTGGAGCTCAGGTGGCAGTGTCATGGACATGCCTTGGGGATAAATGACATTGGACTCCAAGCCTTCGGGCTCCAGCCACACCTGATGTTCTCGGTTTGGGAAGCGCAGCACCTTTGATTCGAGAGAGGGACAGTACCTGCAACAGTAAACAGCCATGAGCACCACCTGATATGAAGAAAAAGTAACTTCCCAGAAGCAAAGCAGGAGAGACCCACAGCTCCAAAGACACTGTCAGCTTGTCCCCTTGAGAGGCTTATGTGATGCTACACTCACCGTGGGCCCCTGGTCGTTTCCCTGACGTGGTTGTTCAGGTGGAGGTTATCACAGATAATTTGCTGGGCCTTCAGGTTAGTGCGAGTCAGGTAACAGGACAGCTGATCTTCTGGCTAGAAGAGGCCAAAGCTGCCTTCAGTTAATCCAGTCACAACAACGTATCCTGAATGAACAACTCTGAGATTGCCAAGACCTTTTCCATGATGGTTGGCTCTCAGTTCTGGGAGTGGTCAGCAGCGCTGTCATACCCACTGGACAGACCGAACACAAGCAATCAGAGAGCTTGAGCAACATGCCCAAAACCAGACTGGGAGTTTGGAATTCAAGTTCTATCCTATACACTTAATGGGAATATCTATCCTGTACTTAGGAATACAATCAACAGGTTGTATCACAGCATTCAAGAAAAAGTTCTGGAATTGGAAGAATAAGTGCTGACCTTACAGCTAACAGCCAATGAAAGAGTTTGGTAAAGGAGAAAAAAAAAAAAAGAAATCTCTCAGAGAAGAAAAAAACCCCAAACCTCAAAACTCTGCAATTAACATGAAAAATTCAAAGTTTGGAAAAAACCTCACCATGCAAAGTATTCCACAGATTTTTGTGAAAAGAGTCAATAGACTCACATTCCAAATATGATAATGTAGCACTGTAACTCTTTAAAACTGTCAGTGAGTTAGCCAGGAGTCTTGTGATTTTTTACAAAAATTTCCTAATGAACTATGTTTAATTAGTTAAGGACCGTTTGACTGTGATTTTAGGTGATTTGACTTAGATCTGTGTTGGCTGAGTGTCAATACAAAATCCTGAGAAATCATCTCACTGCACCTGCAGTAAGGAACTCCATGGACCCATACCCCTGGAGAATTTAATCAACAGTTGAAGAACAAAATTCAATAAAGAATTGTTTAATGGTTATCATAAAACTAGAGATGAATTAGATGCCATAGGACAAGAAAGATATCTTGAGAAAGTTAAGGAGTCAAAAAGCCTATACACCCCAGAAAACTTAATCAACAGGACAGCAAATTTAATGAAGCACTGTTTAGCTGGATAAAACCTGGGTTATCCATTACATAAAGACAGATGAGATGTTCTGGTAGTAATAAAAGAAACAGAACACCTATATCATGATGGAATAAATTGGGACTTCTGGGAGTGTCTATAAAAAATCCTGGATGTTACAGTGTCTGAAAATCGTTTTTTTGAACATGTCTATGGCAAATAAATTCCTAATATGTTCCCAGTTTTGACTCAAAATTGTTATTAGGAATATTTGTCTAACAGCTTTTTGCTGTTAGATTTAAAACTCCTAATTTCAAAACCTCTCCTACACATACCAAGGACTTCAAGTGATACTACTTTTGCCCCATCCTGATTACAACAGGTTATTGCAATTCCTATATCCTCCAGGGCAAATGAACTCCTAATACTTAATTCCATGCTATTTAATTACATTATGAAAAACTGGCCCATTTTCCAAGACTTTCTTTGGAAAATTGAACCTTTTCAACCTTTTAAGCTACTGTTAACCTGCCACCTCTCAGCTCTGTGGATAAATCCATCCTTTCTCTTTCCTAGTCAATACTATGAATCATCTCTAATTTCAACATTCTAACTTTATTCCAGAGCTAAGATAAGAAGCAAGACACTGTAAATCTCCACAATAAAGGTGTAAGACTACAAGATTTTGTAAAACCACCCGTGTAACCAGCACATGAAGAATACTAGCACCAGTATCACATTTCACACCACTCTGACTCCAGAAGGAAAGAAAGTTAGGTTCTCGAGAAGTGAGAGTAAAAACGTATTTGCTTTCAGAAGAACACAAGCAACTTCTCCCTTGCATTGAGAGTCGTCAGAAATCTGAACACCTCCAGTACAAACACATTTCAGCTACCTTTCCTAGCCACCAACTCCCTGGCTGATTATGAGCACGACATTCCCAGAACCACTCTGCACCTGGCTGTAAGTGCATTTGATGGATGCTATCCCACCTTGATCCACACGGCCTCGCTGAGGAAGCTGAAGGGCACCGGAGGGTTGTCAGCTGCACGTTCCTCCAGACCACTGAAGTCAATGGTGTCCTTGGCAAGTCGGGGCGGTGTCCCGGTCTTCAGCCTGCCCACAGCAAATCCCAGTTTCTCCAGAGTGTGAGCCAGCCCGATGGCTGGCTGGTCCCCCAGCCGCCCCGCCGGGTGCGTCTCCAGCCCAATGTGGATCATCCCCCTCAGAAACGTACCAGTGGTCAGGATAACACTCCCTGCACCTACTGTGCTCCCATCCCCTGAAACAGCAAGTTTTCAGAGATAAACATATTTTAGTATCAACAAAGCCCTGGAGTTCTGGTGCTTCCATCTGAAACTAGACTAACAGTGTTCACTGAGGGTTTATCTGTCTTCTATTACTAAACAATACCAGCATTTCAGCAGTAAAACCATCAACAGTAGTAACTACAATAAGCAGCATGTAGTTATTTCTGTATATTTACTATTCCTAATCAAGTTACCCCTAACAAAGAAAACCCACTCCCGGGAAAAATCCATATCCAGGCCTTTACTTCAGAAAGCTTTTCTGTTAGAACAGCAAGGGGTAATGAACTACAAGTCTATTAATAACAGGACCCCACGATCCTGCAACATTGAGGGCAGCATACACCGTTTACCAAAAAAAATCTCAAAACACAGCATGGAATTCAGTATCACTAGCCTGAAGAAAATTAACTTAGTTAACATCCCAGTATACTACCAATCCAAGTATTTCTGACATTGTATTACTTTGCATTACACATATTAACCTGGTCCAGTTCACGGTTTGCCTAAACCAGTTCTACTAGCTAATTCATCTTTCTCCCTAATGAATTAGAACTGTATAAGTCATCTTTCTCACTGATGAATCAGAAATATTTACCCCAAAGGCTGCTCTTACTGTGAAGGCACTTACTGATTACTAGCACATACCCAGAACAACTCCTGTGACTTGGCATTTCCCAGGACGGCCTGGTTCTGGCTCTGTCAAGAGAAGATCCTCCACGGATGCCTCACGAACTGTCAACAGTGGTGTGTTAAGGATTTCTTTCTGTCATGAAAGGAGTTACTGCAAAAATCTAGGAAGTTATGAGACATATGGGCAATCCCAAACCCCGCCGACTTCTGAAATACCTATTAACAACTTCCAGTCTTACCAGGTCATTTAGCAGACACTCAGTTACGGAACTATCCTGATCTATCAGAAAAAGTTTTCATTCACATGAAGTTTATTTACATGAATAAACTATTTGGTCACGAAGCCTAACCTCTATCTAAAACACTAGAAAATTTTTTTAAACTATGCTAAGCTCCCACAACTTACCCTGCATCAGAATACCAAGCACAAAGGCATCTAGGTTTGATTGGTAAATAACGAAAAGCAAAACACAGCCTTTTTCTTCGTAGCCCTCAGCAGTGCGCCCTCCGAGGCGCCCGGCGCGGCCCCCTCACCTGCATGTTCTCCTTGTAGAGGCCGCGGTCGATCTGTGCGCGGAGGCCCCACACGGCCGGGCCCTTGCAGCGGTTCAGCACCTTGTAGTGAACGCCGGAGCGATCGCACACGCGGCCACACAGCCCATCTAGGGCGTCCACCTCCCGCATGAGGTGCCCTTTCCCGATGCCGCCGAAGGACGGGTTGCAGGACATTTCCCCTGGGTAAGGGAGACAGGGACACCTTCAGCACCGCCGCCGCCCAAAGGCTCCCGCGACCTCCCCGGCTCAGCGCCGCTCCCCACGCCGTAGAGACCCCAGGAGCCTGCGCATATTCCCCCGCCCATCCCGAGCACCCGCGGCGGTACCGATGGTGCCGA
>VZTN01025985.1:1861-30114 GCA_013400515.1 Erpornis zantholeuca
AAGAAGCCAGCCATTGCTCTAATAGCATTCTTAGGGATTAGAGAGACATCACAGAGGTAATGATGTTTGCTTTTTTTCAGGGGCACTCTGGTCACTCTTGTCTTTCATGGCTTTTACCATTGTAAATCAATTTTAAGCATAATTATTTTATGTTACTAGGCATCGAAATACAGAATAATCAACAGTAAACCCTCAAATGTTTTTGGAGTTCAAAACACTCGGGATAGTTAACTACCAAACAAGGTACATCTCCTGGATAGGAATGCATAGTTGTTCAGATTTCTTATACTGGTTTCAGCAGCACTAAACAAATACAAATGAAGGAAGAATTTGGTCCATGGAGAGAGCTGTAACACAGATGAATGAATTTAATAGATTTTTCAAAGGCTTATACTGGTGGGACAGCTTGTCTTTATTTAATTGTAACTCTCTAAATTTGGAGAGCAATTTAAAGCAGAATGATGGAAGCTAGACGGGAAAGACACCTATTAGGTCATCCTGCCACTGCACAAACCTTCTTTATTATGCATTTTCAAGTATTTTGTCCAGAATTGTTTTTAAAAGCAGCAGGGCCTCTACTCCTTGGAGAGGATTAGGATTTTCTGGCCCTCAGGACATTTCTCAGACATAGTCTTTCTTTTCCTTTTCATACTTTAATTGATGTAGGTCTGATGTTTTGTAAAAACAGTAGGAAGTTTAACACAGAACATTTTTGTCTGCTTTTTGCTGACAGCCTTCAAGGAAATGGGAGCTGCATCTTTAGGAGCAATGCAGCTTTTTCCAATCCAGCAGAGTTGCAGTGAAAGTTCAGCCCCACCCTCCCAGACACTCAGCATAACCTGCTCTTTCTTATGCCCAATACAGTCTTACCTTCTGCTTTTCTGTTTTTGCTCTACTGCTACCTCCAAAAGCTCTTTTAGCTTATCTCTTTCTTTCACAGACAGAAATGTTCATTTTCTTTCTTGCTGTTTAGTAAGAATGTCAAACCTAATAGTGAAGATGTCTCTCCTATCTATTCCATAGGTGACATCCCTGAGCTTTTTATTTCTTTGCTCCTTCTCACACAAATAATTTTGTTCATGTACTGTCAGTTTTCTTTCCCCAAAGTCTTAGATATTTTCTGATATTTTCTGTTGTTGCATTTTTTGTTTTTTCTGCTATTTCTCTTAGGTGACCTGTTCATTATCTGGCCACTATATTTCAGGATTTTCTTTTTCTCTCTGTTATTCCCTTAGCCCCTTAATTGCCTTTATTTCCCCCTTCAAACTACTCACCCACATGTCCTCCTGCAACTTGCCAAATCAGTTTCTTGTAGATTATGTTCATAAATAATGACTGTTGCAGATGCTGAAGAACTAGAAAATTGTGTGGTGGAGATACTGATATCAAGCCTGCTAAAGCTTTTTATTTAATAGGATATCTGAGCTGGTGATGGATTAAATCATCTGGCAAACAGGGGAGAGTTGGATTCTAGATCCAACACAAAAGATTGTGAAATATAACAATATTCATGGAAATAATTAAACATTATGCATATTTACCAGAGAAAAAGTGCCCTACTGCTAAATTAGGACTAGTGAATATTAAAGATTGCTGGACTGGCCATTTATATTGGAACAGCTTGAAGAGGAGGAGCTGCCAGGCTCCAGGACCTTCACTGACATAGAAACTGAAGAGCTCACATGGTATTTGGCAAAGTAATGCTATCTGTACCTTAAATGTTTAATATAATAACTGTTGGACCACTGTATTAGAAGGCATCCCTTTTAATGCGTGGCCTTTTCCATAAGAGCCTGGTGTTCTGAATTGGCTAACTTTGGTGGTTGGCTGCTAATTCCTTCTCTTTTTAAAGATGGCTTTTAAACAGACTCTAGAAAACTGGCATGGGGTTTGGGGGACTGTGTTATGAATGGGAGAGGAAGTCATCTAAAAATTAGTGCTGCTGTGCCACATTTCTTACTGCGATGTAGGAATTTGTTTCTGGATCTATACTCAGTAACAACTAAGACCTCAAAGATGCAAAAAAAAAAAAATCTGAGCAGAGCTGGTGGGATAAGTACTCTAATGAAGAGAGAAAAGGAATTAAGAAACTTGATGAGTGAAATAAGAACTCAAGGATTATGGTGCACAAAATGTAGAATATATTGATGGAGGATATGTCCAAAACTTGATTTACTGTTTTGAAGAAGGCCTTTGTTGGTGAATCTGAGAAAGTGTCTTTATTCTGAAAAGTTAATAATATGATGTATATTTTGTTCAGATGGAGTAGTGATCCCTGGTGTCGATGCAGAGTGGTTTGTCCCAATTTTTCTTAAATTATTTTGTTTCATGTTTACTCAAGCTCATGTATAAAAAACCATAATTTTTGTGACATCAATTCTTTTTTTCTATAGTTTCCAAAACTGTAACAGGTTGGTTGTTATTTTAAAGAAAAGGAACATAAAGTTCAGAAGCTATTATTAATTAATGTTAAAATATTTATTAAAACATCAAGAAAAGCACCCTTGCTTTTCTGAAATTAAATAGCAGAATGCTCCATTTTCTATCATGAGTCAAAACTACTACACTTCTTTGCATTTAGTATGCTGCAGAATATGGTGCAGCTTTTTGAGTGGCATTGAGTTCATTACTGACATATTAAAAGCTAAATTAGATAAAATATAAATAGTCAGATAATTATGCTTTATAAATAAATATCTAGGTATTTTTAAATGATCTTATAATCAGCTATTGCAAGAATAAATAAAGGCATAAAGGTTTTACAACAGCAGCATATTACTGAAAACTACAATAAAATTAATTACTTTATATGACATAAAAAATGTTCTAATCTGATCTGAGAATCTGAATAGACAGACTGATAGAGACATGACTAGAAATGCATTAGGAAAGAACTGCTTAAACCTGGAAAGACTCAGTTACTATGCAGAACTCAGGGTGCTGAGAGCACAAACAATAATTGTCCTGACCAGCTGTAGTGCACAAGTTCATACTCTGCCTTTTGGTCCAGAAGCTTTGTTTAAGCTCAGGCTGTGTCCCTAGTCCTTGCCTGACCTATGAAATATGTATCCCTGTGCCCAAACTGATTTCCTGCTGATACTGATGTTTTCGTTGGATGTACAGCTTAACCTCAGCCCTGTCACACCACATTTGCCTGATGATCCCTGGCTGAGCTTGTTAGTGCCACCAACCCTCCCTGGTCCTGTGGAACTGCACCCATGGTGAAGTCCCTACCCTACTCTGGGCCAAGGTCAACTTTAGCTCATCCTCCAACATGTAGGAGTCTTGGACTTGATGTTCCATGACAGTCAGTTCCAGCAGCCATTTCCCTGCAGCTGATGGTACTGCAATCTAGGATGAAATTTGTCTCCACCGTTGAAAGGGTGTGTGGATGTCTTGAGTCCATTTGTTGCCCACAGCAAACTTTTAGATTATTCTGTACAAAGTCACTTTTCTAACCATGTGTTTCTCAGCCTGTACAATTGTAATGGTTTGTATCCTCACAGGTGCAAGGCTTTCAATTTGCCTTTGAACTTCATGAAGGTTTTTTTTGTATTAAATCCATTTATTTTTTATCCATTCAGCACCTCTCCAGTGTAAACCTGTCCACCCAGCCTGAGGTAATCTAAAAACATGATGCAGTACCCTTTTGTTCTGCTATCCAGGCCATTAATTAAGATTTTAAACAGTATCAGCTCCAGTATGAAAACCTGAAGAACGTTACTTGTTGCTACAGAACTATCAGAATCAGTAGTTACTACTACTATCAGAATTTATTTGCAACTGAGTCCAACCTAACGCAAAAAACAAGCATGAAGTATTTCTAAGTATGAATCTAAATTTCTCATTTGGGATTTTAGGAATTATAACAAAGCCAAAACCTGTGGTGCAAATAGCCCTGCAAATGGATGAAGGCAATGAATTCATAAGCTATAGCTACAGGGTTGGAAATTGGGCAGCTCTGAATATCCCTCTGCCAAACTGAGACAATACACATCTCTATTTTTGCCTCATTTCTCATTCAATATATTGGAAAGGCAGTGTACTTGGGAAGCAGACAGACATCTAGTAATTTTTCTCATATTGATAGGTTTGAAATGTCTTAGTTGTGCTCATAAAAAAAATTTCAGTATTTCAAGAAAACTAGCCACTTTGAAAGTAGTTCTTTGAAATGAAAAGTACAAATATTTTTTATGCATAAGAATAGAGAAACATATATTTTTCCCAAGGTATTTCATACAATTGCTTCAAATCTTTATTATTCTAAATGGCATTTTTTGCCAGCATGTCCAGAATTTCCAGAAGGTGTTGAATGGATGCCTCAGTAAGAGGCACTGAGGTGTTGTGAACTGCTACTGAAATGAAAGGGAATTTACCCTTGTCTCTTTGACAATCATTTTCTTTAAAAGCCTGTCATACTCTTCAAAGAAAGCCCAGGAAATATTACTACCCACTTGTGAGTTGTTGTATCTGTCATTTATCAGTTATTTCTTACAACCAGCTCAGTAGAAGCAGTGTTTGAGAGTAGATACAAGGAAATTCTTTGTCTTTGCTTGCTTCATTTGATAGCACAACGTGATCCCTGCTCAGGTAGCCCAGAGAAGTCAAGCAGGCTACAAGAAGTGGTTCCTTGAGGACCATACACAAAATGTAAACATGAATTTCTGAAGATAGACAGACAGATAGACTCCCGGCAAAAGTAGTGTTTAAAATAATGTTAAGTGAAAATAGTTTGGGCAGTCTCCACCAAAACTCATCCAAAGGGTGCATTTGAAGATACTTTGGACTATTGAATTGGGATAGCACATTTCTGTGAGCTTTTGAGTCCATGTGGTTTTGGTTCATTACCCACTGCAGGTTTGAATTCTGCTTGAACCTCAGGTGGGCTCAAGCCAAAACTTTTGTTGCCAGACATCTGATTTTTGTGGCTTGGATCAGTTTCCACTTGCTGAATAGATTTTATGTGATTGGCACTCTAGTGAGTACTTAATTTTATGAAGAGCATGGAATAACAAAACTAGCATGAGCTTTTTGTTCTGCAATTGACTCGTTGACATGTTAAAGAAATTGTTTGACAGATTAAGGAGAAAGGAAATTCTTCAACTAATGAAAAAAAATTAAAGAAAATGTGCATTTGAATAACATCCAAATTACTATCTACCTCATGTCAGTTTTCGTTTTTTATTGATTTTCCTCTGAAATGCTATGTATTCAATATAAAAAAATGCAGAGGGAAAACAGAATGCTATTATTTTTGTTGTGATTGCCTGTTTTCGTATTTGTGCAGACTCAAGATGTGAAAAACTCTTGGTCTGCTACCTTACAGAAATGTATGCTGGTATTAAAAATACCCTATGTAGTTTTAACAATCATGTAAACAATTAATATGACTAACCAGAGAAAATATTCATGTCAGTGCTGGGGGAACTGGCCTTCAAGGAACAGATGTGTAGATGTATATAAAGCAAATGGCATTTAAAAATTTAATTAATTGTTTTAATTTTTCTTTTTCATTTTAAAGCTTGTGAAGCTACATGATTTTTCTTTTATGCATATATCCACATTTACAGTGTAATTTGCTGGTTTACTTATCAGGTCACTGAGAATTTTTTCGTTTTTGTTTTTAGTTTTAAGTTTTTACTGTTGTTGAATTTTTTCAGAGTTTAAACAGAAAATGAAGACTAGTAAAGCTTTCACAATGTTACAAACCTGCACAAAGTCATGGAAAAGTAAAAAAAATTAAGGTCTTGGTTGAGATGATTCAGGAGTTTTTATTGAAACATTCATGTAAGTGCTTTGTTGGACATGTGCCAGGGCACTCGGTTGTTCTTTCACTCGTAACTCTCCAGTGCAGCAGATCTCAGACTGCTGTTGACACAAGTCCTTGATTCAGATTATTTTGGTAACTCGGGCTGATACAAAACAGAAGTTTGCATTTTAATTATCAGGAGGTTTTGGGAGAATTCAAAACAGAAATAGGATTTGAACCTTGCTGTTTAGCTCACCTCATATCCCGAGAACTCCAGAGAACCCTTGATAGACTGGCTCCCCTTCCTGCCTGCTGACACGATCCAAACGAGCTGCAGAACAGCTCAATGTCTCCTCATCTGAGAAGAAGTGTACCTTTTAGTTACATTTCAGTGATTTTTGTTTTGTTCCGTTATGGTACAATTTTTTATGGCTGTATGGCCTGATATAGTCTGAGTATGAACTATATTTAATGTAAGCAGTTAAGAGATATGTAGAAGTCTGTCTGCTTCACTAAAGTTAAATGTGAAAAGTGGGTAAATTAGTGTTACTTAAAAAAAAATTATTCTAAAAAGAAAAGTAGTATTTAAAAACATTTGAGGTGTAACTGCAGTTTTCTTGTTAAAGAAAGGAATTTGAACCAAAATAAAGGAGCTTGAGCAGAAGCTTTAAAAATTGAATCTTTGACATCTTGAAAAGCAGCAGAGAAAACTCTCGAACTCCCATCAAAAAAAGTTGCATTCTAATCCAAGCATGACTGAAAGGTTTACAGAGATGAGAGCTGAGATTGTGTGCATGTATATTTTATACATATTATATTTTTCTTTCTTTAAAACTTCTTTGCCAACTTCTTTGCCAACTTCCTTTTAATTAGTAAGTAGTAAGATATTTTCCACTCCATTTTCTCCTTTTTCTGCAAGGGCTGGCAGGTTCTTTCCTACAAATCTACAAATATCAGCTTCTGTCTGATTTCTCTTCACATTAGCTCTGCTACTTTTCCTGCAGTATTTTAAATTCTGATTTATAAAAAATTGAAGTCTGCGGGAATTTTAATAATAACCTTATCAAAATTCTCTACAACATAGCAAAAACAGTCAAAAATCCTGATTTAAGAAGCAGAATAATTTTCAATAATAGGCACTAAAGTGGTACAAAATACTCATAAAGGAAATGAAAATCACAATAACTCATTTTCTCTTCTAAGAAGCACATTTGTGTATGTTTACTTTAAATGCCCTTATAAATCTCTTTCTCTTCTAGCAACATTTTCTGCATGTCCAAGGAAAGAGAAAAACACTTTTTATCATTTTAAAATACGCTGTCATCATTGCCATAATCTGCAGCGTTTTACTGCAAAATTACTTGTTTCATGGTTGTGTTTTGTTTTAGCAAAACCAGATAATAGATCTCTGGCTCCTGAATGTCGCAAAAACTTTTTTAACATATTTCAGATATGACATTTCCAAAAGAGCCTTTCAGCTCTGTCATTTCCACAGTAGTATTAAACTAATCTGTAAGGCTCATAGGTGAGATCACTGTGCCAGTACATTCAAGACAGAAGAAGTGATGAATTCTTCATTCATTATTAAATTATTTGAGAGTCAGTATCAGATAAATGTAAATCCTTAACAAGAATTTTTCATGTTTAAAATTTTCTTCTTTTCCTGTTCTGAAAAATGTGATTTTTTCTTCATGATATGTAGCATAATCTTGGAGGGGGGACTAAAAACAATTTTAACAAGACATAATATTCCTAGATGATCTTGAAATAAATATGGATATGGTGGTCTGAATGCTATGAAATATTCAGCATGTGACAAGAAATACTTTGAAAGGTAGATATGTTCTGGCACTCCAGTAATTGGGTTCATGAATTGCTTTCAATAGGAGTATGAAAGTTGCTTTTCCTCTTTCCAACTAATTTCACTAGTGCTCATAAAAAAAAGTAATTTTTAAAGATAGTTTAAGAAAATGAATCTGCTCACACAGTTGAAATACTGAATAGTGACCATTTTTTTGCCAATGATCCAAGTATTTAGTGACACATGCAATTTTTACAGTTAATCTCACAATACATGCAGTCCTCAGAGGTATACTACCAATATTTCCCAAGAGAAATCCCACAGCTATGCTTGCCTTCATTTATGTTAAACCCTTTTAAGAGGAAATTGGGGACCTATTGTCAAGTAATTGGGAAAGACTAAAAGGAAAATCTGTCACTTTGTTTTTTCTCCAGCAAATTGAAATATCTTCATATAATCAGAGAAAATAGCACCACCTGGTAATGAATGTCTCTTAAATGCATCCTCTCTAAGTATTCATGTTTATTTTTGAGACAGTTGATACCAGATTCTCATTTGTTAAAGATGAGACACTATTACAGATGAAAGTATCAAAAGCAGAGTTTTTAAATTTCAAGTTTAAAAACTGTTAACAAACAGTTAAACATCGGAGGTTCCCAGGACATATCAAAAAGCTCAGCAGGAATGTAGTGAAAGAGGTTGAAATCCTATAAAACCAACGCACAAACAAACAACCAAAAATTCCCAAACTCAGCTATTCATTGCAATGAGCTTCTATTGCAGAAAATATTTTACCTACCTTCATGAGAGGAGCAAATGAGATCCTAGAACTCACTGTTCTTCAGTAAAAAATTTAGTTGAAGTATCAGTTAAAAAATAAAAGTAGTAAATAATTAATGGATCCTAATTTTACAAGGAGATTGGGGAAAACCAATTCCCCCTTTCCATAAAGGGAAAACTTAGGCCTCTAATTTAATATAGTATAAATCCTCAAGGATGTCAATGAAACGGTGAGTGAAAGAGTTATGTAGACATGTTTGTCTAAATTTTAAAAAAACCTTTTGCAGTCTTTCTCAAGAAGCCATAAAAAATGATCAGTCTTAATGGGGGAGCTAATGTTCTCTCACAGGTCAAAAGATGGATGAGACCTGGAAAGATCTGAATAATTCTTTAATTTTGGAAAGTGTAAAATGTAGTGAGATGTGTGAGCATTGAAAGAGAACTATCTTGGTTTAAAGTGCTGTTTGCAATAATGATCCAGAAAAGACATTAAATGAGCTAATCTTTGATTATTTATAATAGAACTAAAAAAAAAAAATTGAGAAGTACCAGGAGGATTTACCAGAATTAAGTCACCAGTGTGATCATGGATATAAAGTAAAGCTGGTCATAGTGGAAAAATGCTCCATGCTAGCAATTTTCTAAATATTCTTGAATATCATTTGATCTATAATTAAGATTACTCATTCAACAAAAAAGTATTCTGATAGGTATTTCTCAGCAATAGCTTGGTTTCTTCCATCTCCCCACAGAACATGGAGAGGAAGAGGAAAAAGAATAGGGGGAGATAGAAGAAGAAAGAGATGATAAAGAAGAAGAAATTAGAGATCACTCTGACAGGAGCATTTGGAAAATGGACCTAAATTAGCATATGACAACACAGAGCTGATATTTGACTGGCTCTGATGAAAATGGCCCTGGCTGTCTGTAACCATCAAGGCAGTTTTCAGAGCTTCTGCTCAGGTGAAGCCAAATCCAGAGGAATTTGCTTTTTCTCCCCTGACGTCTAAGATCTGACCATTTGAAAGACAGATGAGCTTCACTGCAGATTGCAGCTCTTGGTCTGTGTCCCTGGGCTAGGTGTTTTCAGGGATGTTACCTTGTCAGGGCAGCTCTTTCACACTGTTTCTCGACTGTTATTTCCCCTACTGAGCTGCTGCTTCTTTAACCCAGTCCTGCCCCAGCTCTCAAGGATGGCCTCCTTCAATGACCCACATAACTGACCACTAGTGCTGGGACCTCAGCTTCCAAGCCATGCCTGCCTTGTCACAACCTTTGCCTTTGCCCTGCAGTCAAAGAGTGCATCACAACCAGAGAGAGCCAGTGCCAGGCTTGGGCTCACACAGCAAGGTCTCGTAACAAGCTGATGAGAAACCCTCATGTCAGCCTCGGCACCTTGCATGGTGAGCTGCAAACGTGCCAGTGTAGAGCTTCTGACCTCGTAGTGACAGTTTCTGTAACATTTTCAAAGTGCACCAGTCCACAGACACACACACACACACATGCACACACCAAAAAAAAAGTATAAAAAAGTTTTGATATGTGGTGTGTTTTTGTTTGGGTTCAGAAGAAAGTATTGTTAAAATCTGCACAGTGTGCTTCTATGGGAAAATTAGGTTTCTGTGTTAGCTACAGGGGATACAGATTTGCTTAAAAACGTGTTACTTTAATAGTGAACATGCACCTTGGGAGGATAATAGGCCTGGACTTGAGACCCTATTCTAAGAAGCAATTATGGCTTTTTCATGACAAGGCCATTATGTCAAACATGAGGACTATTCTGATGTTACCAACCGATTAAAATAAGGAACGAAGGCTTACCTTGGTATGTACAGTGATTTTGGGTACAAAGTGACAGGGACTAAAATTACCCTGAGAAATGGAGCTTTCAGAAAATTATTTAACTTTCCTCCAAATTGCTACCTATTTTCAGTGTAATATGTTGAACTGCACTGATGACTTCTTTGAAGTGATGTGTCCATTTTTTTCCTACAGTGGTCTGTCTCACAGGCATGATTAGCAACATCATCTTCTACAGCACTGCTAACAACTTTCCCTTTTTAATGCTGATGTATCCATTTATTATCTAAACCAATTCAGCTAACATTAATTAGGGCATAATATAGATATCCATAAGCAGTAATTTTGTCAAAAACATAAGAATGATATTATAAATAAATTTTTTACAAAATCCGAAGTTTCTGCTGTCACAAACATATAAGTATCTATTCTGTAATCAGTGGACATTTAGTGAATTGTAGGCTAGCTGAATGCCAGTGTTTCCCTGTAGAATTTTAAGGCAAATCTTTTTCCCTCTCAGGACAAATAGAGAAATCTGTAAAACTGGTAGGAGAACAATGCATGGAAAAACCTTTCAGTTCATGTGATTATTGTACAGGGCTACAGCAACAATCTCAATCAGAACACCCATAGGAAAAAAAATATTTGATAAGTCACTGAAGCTCCTTTTAAGCTCATAAAATTGATTTTCAGTGCTGATTGAAGCAATATATTAACTAAAATATAGCTAATATTTAATGTTAAGCCAGCTAAATGGAAGTATTTCTAGATCTATATGTTGTATGACATGATGTGATGAAATCCTTTGACATATTAGGAGACTCCAGGAGGTAAATTTAACATGGAAGATAGCTAACTATAATAAATCTGCAATTATAAAATTCACTACTTACATAGTGCTGGATTCTAACACACTTTCATTCATTTCTCTTTTTTTCAGTTTGTAATAAAAAAAAAAGATTGTTACTTGAAATAAATAATTTTAATTTGTTTAAACAAGACAGTGAATGACATAGGATCTTGTATAATAAAGAGGAAAGGGAAGGCTTGAGAAAATGAGTTCTAATCATACTCATATGGGAGTACATTTTATACTTGAAATCCAAATATTTTTATTTTTTAGATTTCTTTCTTTTACAGTAATTTCTGGTCTCTATGCCTTTGAATCCATACATATATGGATATGATAATGATAGGTTATGCAAATTAATGTTTCCAAATTAAATGCAGAAATTCATACAGTCGGAAATTTCTAGAAGAGTCTCATCTTTTTTCAACTGAAGAGGATTCTGGTATTTTGTCTAACTGAAAGGAGGAAGATGTGCATTTTTATTATTTTTGAAATTAGGGTTTAGTTTCTACTGAAGTGCAGCTTTGATTGAACTGATGTTAAAAGAGGGACCATAGCATACTTATTGCTCATGCTAAACTCAGCCTTTTCTAACCAGAGAAAGAATTAAGGGTTACTCTAATGCTTTTAATTATTAGAGCGGAGAGAAGGTTATAATTTTTCTCAATCAAACTTTTTTTTCTTTTATTAAACTGAGACACTTTGATCACTTTTACTGTTCATCCACAAAATCAGAAGAGCTATTATTTTTTTGGCTCTGCCCCAGTGTTTGCCCTTTCCCCCAGTACAAATGACTGGGAAGGCTTGATGATGACAGAGCTATTTCACCCATCTTTTCACTTTTGAGATATTCCTAAAAGAGGGGGGATTTTAAGAGGTGTTCTCTCTATTAAGCATAGTTTAGAGATCAGAAAATTCTGTCATTTTAACCTCCTCCCACCTGCTGGGAAACACTTTTTTAAGGAAATCATCAGCTCCATTTGTACTATTTCTTCCAGTAGCAATTGCAGCAAACAATCATAAAATCATAGAATGGTTTGAGTTGCAAAGGAGTTGCATTTGGGAGTTTTCCCTCATTTTCTGCTGTTTAAAAAAAAATTTGCCTCTGCTTCCCAAAAGCCTTTTCCTTTACAAAGCATCAGTTTCCCTTACTGAAGTTGAATATAAAGCATCAGGCTGAAAAGGAGGGCATCAATAGTAAAATCTGGGTTTGAGTCACTTCTTCAGTATCTCTGTAATAGAGAAATACCACTGCAGTGAACTCCTTATCTGAATGTGAATAGCTTTATTGTCAGCTCTATACCTGCTTTATGTATTAAATGACAGCTTTTCCGGTGCTCTTTTCTTTCTCCCCTCATTGCCCATTAAAAGCATTTGTACTGATATGTTCAACTAATATTCTATTCAGATTTTGCTAGTTATGATGCAGCAATTAAACAAGCAATTCTTTCCAGTTTTTCCCCACAGACTTTTCTTAGATTCTGTCATACATGATAAATAGGAAATATTTCAGTTGATGACTGTTCTTCCACCTGAAATTATTATTAATTCCCTAAGATAACAAAAGGCAAATTAAACTGCAGTAGATGAGTCAATTAAAGAAAATATTTTGATAATGCTGGCATGAGTCACAACCGTGTTACTGTAGAAAGCTGAAAAAGCTGAACTTGGTCTGCCATGTCCATGGTAGATAGAATGAAAAAAAATGCAAGTGGTTTCAAAAATATTCTCAGTATAACAGGTTTTTTTGGCTCTTCTACATGGCAGTAAACAGTGAAATTATGTAATGGATGATTTGCAACTGCTGAAGCCAACAGAGCTGTATCTCCATGGTCCTGAAAAATGGTGCCAGGTCTAGTGCTCTGTGGTACATGTAGCTCATGCCTTCACATGACAAGTACACACTGTGCTTCCACATAAAGATGCCAACAAATCGTTTCCGTTTACTGTTTCCTGGGCATTTTCTTCATATTAGCTCATTTTTACACTTATACAATATTTCTTTCTTTGCTATTTTTACCTGATTTTCAGTGGAGTAATTTCTACTTCACTTCCATAGGTGCCTTTGTAGGAGCTTCAGAGTTAACTTGTTTGATACTAGTTTAAAGATTCTGCATAACTTATCAGTGATATTGGCCCCAGCTCCTCTGCAGCATTTGCAGTTATGGAAAAAGGAGTTAAATCTTTTCAGTGGATATTGTGTCTTTACGGAAGATCTCTTCTGAACTGTTATAAAGATTGCTGTAGACCAACATCTCCCATGTGCAAGCTGCTGTGTTTTGAGAATCCGTCAGGCAGTTCCCACTTATACTAATGGTTTGAGAGTTTTTTTGCCATAGTTGCTGCTGAAAGCATAATTTTTAAAAAGTAATAATTTATTGGAAAAAAAAGCCCTTGTGGATGTGATAAACATCCTATAGCACATCGTAGAAAATTACATTCTGTCTCATGGAGTAGTCTGAAAACTTCTAGAGCACAATTTTCATATATGTCATTGGCTACTATACCCATTTCTGCTTATGAAGAATTTTTTCAGACATAGTAAGTTTTGAGGAACTTTTTGAAAAGGAACAGTTAGAGGATTTTCTGTGATGATGTTGCAAGGACTACATGAGAATTTACTGGGCGTTTGCTGCTCCCTTCAAAGCAGTCCCTGTGGAACCAGACTTTGGGCTTTATGCTAGGGGAAGCACTTCATGAAACACTTCAGATGTAGTAATCTAATCTGAAATAAGTCTGCCCAACCTCACTGTGCTCTACTTTCCTTCTGTAAACAGCATATGAGAGTTTTGTCCTTTTCTGCAAGGGCAAAAATCAAGATTTCTGTGTTAATCTTCACAGGCATTTGGTTTGATGTATCTTATTTCGTATCTCCACATGACAACTTTCTAAAAAAGGAAGAAACCACGTATTTGCATTAATGTAACTCATTAAGAATAGTCTCTAATTACATCTATTTGAACATTTATTACAGATCTAGTTTCTACGGAAGTATTGTTATGGTCAATTCACTGGGAGAAGAATTTGTGATGATTTAGTAACACAAATAGCCAACTACCATGTTGTGAGGCGTCCTTTCAAACAATTTATAAAAGCAGCAGTAATTATGTCCATAACTCAGTAAAGAAAAAAAAAAAACAATGTAGTTTGCCTCTTTCATCAGCACCCTTTAAGTCAGAGAATCTATGTAGCTGCTTTGCCCCACTTTGGGACATCTCTTCATAGTAGATTGTACCTGTATAGCCATAACAGGTTATCATTATTTCTACATAAAAGCCTTATTCATCTCTATAGATTACCTTTTAAAAAGATTAAAGACTAATGCCTTCATCTTATTCAAGCCCAGGGAGATGACACTGGTACTCTTGTCACATATGATGAAGAATAAAAGTACAAAAGAAAGGTAATCCCCTGAATAAACTACATTTGCCCCAGAATTACTGTTTTAATGGCTTGGCATTTCCAATAAGCCATGAACAAAGAATTTAGGTACTCCTCTATTTCTTTCTGATGTTCACTACAATAACATATGGAGTTAACTCCTCTTGCCTGTTTTAGTATTTGCCAAGTGGTCTTGTTGATATAGACCATGGCTTCAAATGGTTTTGCAATTTTGAATGTTATTTTGTAATTTTTCATGAGGTGTACCTGTTTTTTTCAATTCCGTGCAGGACATTGAGTGCTGACTGCATGAGGAATGAATGACTTTGCCAACTAATTCAAAGGCAAAGTTGTCTGGCAGCAGCTATAATGGAATAAATGAGAAAAACATAACATTGCCTTGCTACCTCACATTTATCTATTTATTTAGTTAACTTTTTAACGTATCCAAGGTGTTCTAATCTATGTGGCCAGTACTTTGTCATGGTAATTTTTATAAGGGCCAGACTTATTTCATTAATTTTTCGGTTTTATTGTGAGACTTCATTCTGCTCATATAATGAATTAAAAGTAATTTTTTCTCCATGTTCAGTGAATTTTTGTTTTTAAGACCAAGGTTCATAAATTGACATAATAGAATGTAGGTATCCAATTAAAATCTGACAGAGGCAATTAAAAAACTAAGTAAACCATCTCGAGAAAATATATATGCAATAAATCTGTTTTCTCCCTCACTCAAACATGGCTACTAAAAATGTATTTATTATGTAGGGCTTGTGAAATAGTTTTCTTTAAAGATATGCAAAAATAAGACTTCTCTGTAAGGCTCAAAGTTACAGAAAATTGTGTAAAAGGACAGTTTTAATGTGAAAAGTAGGAGCTTTGAGAAAACAAGTAGAAATCTAAAATTTTAAATAACCCTTGATGTTTCTAAATTCAGCCATTTTAATGGACTAATGTATTAGCTGCAGCTTTTGTCTCCATGTGCTTGCAGTCAGAATGCTTCTGGTTTCTGTTTTCGTTTTCTGAGTTAATGCCATAGGTGCTCAATTTTCCAGATCTATGTAAAATGTTGTATAACTTATTATAATAGGGGATCCCAAAGTTTCTTCAACTGTAGGAGCACACAGAAAGGCAATTATAGATTTGCCTTAGGAGAAGGAAGGGTGTTTATCTGAGAGCAGAACATGGCTGAACTCCTCTAAGTCAGTCTGATGTCCTTAGAGTTGGAGTCATGTAAAGTCAGCTAAAGCACAACCACTTCAGCCAATCTTTAGTTTGCAAACCTGCATGACTGAGGACAATATTATTGGTTTTAGTACCATAAAAAAATAAACTACCAACAGAAATGTTCTAAAAGTTAATACCCCCTTAGGTCACTCCCAAATTATCTTAAATCACAGCAGTACTCGATCTTAGTGCTTGTCATGCTTCTTGACAGACTTTTGTATTATATGCACATGCTTGTGTGCTCTTTGTCTCATAAATATTAATATATATAATACTATTACATAAGACAGTAAATAAATTATATTAGTAATTCTGCTACCATTATTGTGTGGCTAAAATATAAAGAAGCGATAATAAAGTATAATTTACTGAGATGAATTTGACATTTTAACATCAATAAATATGATCAATTTATGGCCAAAGCATTTTTGAAATCATTCTCTAACATAAAGCAGAAAATTATGAATCGTTTGTCACAATTACAAAATTAAACTTCGTGCAGCATGACATTTCTCCAGTTACTTTGGATCTGGAATGATGTCTGAAGTCAGTGCTTTTATATTTATAAATAATTGCCATTCTGTTGTAAGCACCTCACACATGCATTTTCCCATCAGCATAAAGAAGGCTAGCAATGATTCAATGGCTTTTTATCATTATTGACAAGGGCTGGATACCTAGGTGGTTCAGAGAAGCTGTGGACCATTTTCAGAACACGTGGCTGCCAGGCCTGGATGATGAAAGCCCTTCCTGTCCTTCCTCTTTTCTCCTGGGCACATGATACAAAGAAAGCAGTTTGTGTAACAAGATGGCTTTTCCCCCTAATCAGTCACCATTCTTGTTTGTATTTTTCCTGCATTGGATAAAATTAATTGTCCCTTTTTATGTTTTTTTTTCTCTTCAAGCACTTAAAACTCCACAATTATAATAATGTTTTATGTTCCTATAATGGCTGTGCAGAATATATTTGTCCAATTCTGTGTTTCTCAAACACAATTAGCACTTCTATTTAGTAATAAATATTCATAAATTTGACCTCAGGGAACTGGTGACTGTTAACTAACATGGAGATTGATAACAGCCCTCAATTCAGAAAGCTGATGGTTGTTTTCCTCTTTTGCAGGAGTGGTAAAGATACACTCAGTTACAGCAGTGTGAGGAAGAGATGTAATTTGAATTCTTTTGGTTTTTTTTAATATTGTATTTTATTTTGCTTGAGTATTTCTTTCATTAAAGAGAAAAAGGAAACAGCATTCTACAAATGTTTCTAACATGTAAAGCTTTCATAAGAGAGCAAAATTGCTCTGAGTGACACATTATTGTGTGGTTGGAGAGCAAAAGTATTTTTGTCTATTCTTTGCCAGAACACTCCTTGCCACTTGATTAACTTATGTTGAAATACCTACTGTTGCAATGTTAATCTCACAGTTAGGAAGTTTAGTTTTTATATAATAAAATGCACTAAGTAGCAATAAACATAGAGAACACAGTGATCTTGACCAATTCCTGAATAAGTGTGTGAGACTTAATTTTCTTTTGCACAGAGAAGTCTGATTGCAAATTAGGAAATGTTAAAGGGTTGGGAACCATCTTCTTTTACTCTTTCACGTTCAAATGTTCAAATGAGACTGCTTCCCACATGCTGAAAGATTTTGTAATATATTTCCTCTCTCACTATGACTATATTGAGTTAACAATGGGGACTGAGGGAGCAGAGTGGGTTAGTGGACTATGAAGATCAGGTTTGAATTTTCTGAGCTAAGAGTTTTGCTGGAAAAGGTCTCCTACGGTTTTTCTTAATCTTATATGTTGGGTGTGTGGGTTAGCTGGGGGGTTGGTTGGTTGGCTGGGATTTTTTTTTTTGGTTTGCTTTTGTGAGATTCGAAGCAACTAATTTATTGAGTAGAAACCTTCAAAATGCTGTTTGTGTATAGCCTGTGTTCTCATCTCAGCAGAAAAGATCTATAGTTTCGGACTCAACAGAAATTTAGTCCTAATTTTCTGGAAGTGTATTGATGGACAAATGATAGGATTAGTTTAAGGTTTTTCAAAATGACATACAGAATCCAAGTCAAGTATGATCATTCCAGTGTTAAATTTCTGATAATGAAGGTATTCTGTTAGGGTGTCAGCATTAGAGGGCAAGGCAAAACTATCATTGGTTTCTTTCTTAACTATTTTCAAACCATATGGAGATGGAGTTATTTGAAAGATTTTTACCTGTATAGGAGGAGAGGGGAATCTCTGAATATCCTGCCAAAAACTCTGCAGGCCAAGCAGTAGTGAAACGAAATAACTAACTTGTTAGGTAATAACAGATTTACATAATTATTGTGTCTTCGGGATTGTACAAGGATGTAAAACTAGTCACGGAATACAGAGCTTTTATTTGAGATGGATGAAATGGAAGATTACAAGAAGACATAGCTAATTTTGATCTATTTATTTCATGAGCTGTTTAGTTAGATATTTATACTGTTTAGCAGCTGCAAATTGAGGGAGGCTAAATTTTTGAGCTAGCATGCCTTCTTGAAACTGGCAAACAGACCTCAGTGTATTATTGTTATTGTTGTTATTGTTATTAATATTATTGTTATCATTATTATATAAAACCAGAAAAGATATGTATAAAAAATACCGGGAAATTCCTTGAGATATAGGTAGTTGACTAAAATTAGTTACCTAGTTGACTAAAATTTGCAGGAATGTCTCAGAATTCAGGAACTTCATGATCAATTGACTCTAGGCATCAGTAGCTCATTAATAATGTACTAAAAGTGCAAAATTTCTTCATTGCAAATGGGTCCTCTAAGTTACCACTTACACAAACAAATTTTTCTGGAGTCCTGTCTGCTATAACTGTACCAGGAAAAAAGTCAAAAGTGAAAACAAGTGTATGACTTTGTCTCATTTTATTACAGCTGAGAACAAAATGAATGAGCCATTGAAATAATTCTTGAGATAACAAATAAGGACTCTTTTCACAGTTAGTGTTCTTTTGAACAAACACATTTTCTGTTATCTCTTAGTTTTCTTAACTGGTTTTATCTATCAGAGCTGTTTTATATGAAGGTGAATCAAACCCTAATTAATACAGGTACAGACAAAGGACAGTTATTTAATTGGGTTAAGGGCACTGATAGCTCATTTTCCTTTTTTGTTTCTTAATAATAGGAAGTTAATATATGTGCATTATCTGAGATTTGAAAGGTATTTAGAATCTCTATATCACTTAAAATACTGTAGGAACAAATGCTCTATTTATTTTAAATTGATGGCAAGCCAGTTCCTTTCAATAAATAAAGAAGCAGAGGAAAGAGATTATTGCCAAAGAAAACAGCTGTATCATCAGTATACTAACAGAGTTCTTTGTTTTTAATAAGCTGTATTTATGTCTGCACTCCTTTTCCAACCTCACCATCACTCAGATCCACTTAAAATATTTTTTTGTATCGCATGAGATTTTCCACATGGAGCATATTTTCTTTTACTTTAGCTTAAAACACACAGCAAAGCAAGAGGTGATTGTACCAATGTTTTCATATTAATATTATTATGTACAGTAATAGATAATATGTTCTGAACATGTGGCATTTTTTAACATCTTCTAGCCTTAATGTTTTATATGAAAAATATGTGGCGCTTAGTTTTTATTTATTCTATTAATGTATATATTTGTTAATTAAGAAAAAATCCAGATTATTTCCCTTTTTTGCCTTTTTTTTAATGTCTTCTATTCTCCTTTGCAATTTTTAATTTAACTGTGCCATATTATGTATTTATAGAAAAAAGAAACAAGATAGTTTAGAGGAAATGGCAGAAGATGTCTCTTTTCTTTTCTGATGTTTCTTGGACCCATAAGAAAAAGCCTGTGAAACTGATAAATCACTACAGAACAGATGTCTTAAACACATATATATGCATGCTTAAACATAAACACCCCTCTGTATATCCTGTATATCCTATTAGAGGGGTGTGCAGTACAGATAGAAGTGCAAACACAAAGGATGTTCTATTATTTGCATAGTAGTCAGTTGGTGTGGCAAGTGTCAGACACAGAAAATTATAGCAGAAGAAATGTCACTTCTTCATTGCAATTTTTCAAATTGCAATCAACCAAGAGCCTGTTGCATTACTTATTTATGGCACATAAATGTACTCCATAGAAGTTTGAGCTTGTCAGTTCATTTCTCAGTCTGGACACAGACATTACACTGAAGCTCAGCAAGGTGCATCTTGACACTGGTGTCAGTACTAAGTTTATAGATTTCTGAATTCCTTCATGTATATAAAGAACTCATTTTCTTTTTCTTATCAAAAATTGGAAAGATGCTCATGATATTTTTCCAAGGTGCAGGTTCGACACTTGAGAAAACAAGAGAGGGTTTTTATTTTTCTAAGTCAACAACATTATTATTGTTTAGTATTCAGATCCTGCTGTTATGCATGGGTATTCTTTATATGCATAATTTTGGGGGAAGCTACTTTTCAGTTACTTTGGGAGTTTTGTGACTAATTCTGTTGTCTTAGTGTATGCTCCCTACAATATTTTGAAGTGGTAAGTGATGGTTTCCATTTCAGGATGCAAATAGATCTTTGACTCAATTCCTTACACCATGTTTTATTTTTAGCCAAGCAGCAGCAAAGGTTTAAGCCTTGATTCTTGATAACTTTAATGGTTCTCTGTAGATACTGAGCACTGGGGTGTGATTTAGGTCACTTTGATACATAGATGATATTACGAACCAACTGCACTGCTTTAGGAGGCTTTTATGTTAATGAATGGCAGTAGGATGTCATTTTGCTCTTGACACCTTAGATATAAGCGTGGGGTAATAGTGTAGGAGTAGGATCTGTAAACCTGTGAAAAAATTTTAATTGTGTTTCTGACATTGACATCCCTTTGCCTCAAGTAAGCCATTAGCCCATTTCAGAATTCTCTATTATGAATTAGAAGAGATATTTAACCTCATGTAAGTATCTTTTACATAACATCATTAACAGTTAATGGTATAGGATATGTTATGGCATTGTTCCTTAGTTCTTGATGTTTGTGTAATATTGCATTTATTTCTTGTGGGTTTTGAAAGTAGTGAAGTGGCTTAGTTTCCCTTTGGGGTTTAGTCCTTTTTTGAAATCAATGGTACTGAATTAGTGGGACATCTATATTGAAATATATGCTTCTTTAGATAAGTATTTTAAAAAGTTTAAATTATCTTTCTTTTGGTGACACCAATATATGTGTAAAAAATTACATCTCAAACACTAAGTGATAAAAAAGTCTTTGAGTCAAAATTGTCCCAACAGTTGTAATTTTTTTTATTATCATTATTATTTATTAACTATGTTGATTTAGCTTCTTAGTAAGCAATACTTACTCTTAAGTGTGTCTGTCTGACTATTGAAAGGCTATCATATAAAGCTCTAGGGGCAGTCAATGCCTGAGACTTGACCTCTCTGCATAAAGGCTCTTATTTTCACAGTGTTTCTGTTGAGAGAGAGGAAATAAGTGCAGAGGAAATACATGCACAGGAAAGAATTACCTCTCCAGTGCGTTCCAGAGAGAAATTACCTGTGCTGTGCTACTGTTACATTACATCTGTGAGAGTATCTTTCAGACAGGGACAGAGCTGTCCCTGTAAAGGCCTTGTGATTCAAACCTTTTTGTCCACAGGGACAGCTGAGGACCATGGCAAGGGCTTCCCTTCCCTTGGGCTCAGAAGCAGCCACAGGAGAGGCCACTGACAGTGGATGTGAGTGCCGTGGCTGTACACAGGCCCCAGCACTCACTGGGTGTGTGGGATGTAAAAGACAGAGCCAACACAAGAGCTGTGCTCAGAGCACAGAGTTAAGTGGTACAGTAGCAGCATAGTACACACATTGAGGCAGTAAGACACTTCCAGAAGCACTCCTTCCCCTCCCTGCTTTGGCTTTGTGAAGTGTGAAATATCAAGTGTGTCTTGAGCAGCAGGGGCTGACTCTTTCTGTCAGGGTGCTTGGTCCTACTTCTCAAATAATTTACTGCAGGCAGCTCCTAGGGAACTTCTAGGGCCAAAGATTCACTCCAGGTTGCTGTGGGACACTGAATTCCGACATCGTTTCAAAACAGGCATTTTGATGTCTTTGATTCCAAAGGAATGCAAACCTATTGTGCTGTGCAGTTCAACCTGTGGATTTAAATGATACAGGAGTCTGAGTTTATTCCACAAATATGTTGTGTGTTTTCAAGCACTACTACCATGAACAGACTGTTTCACTGTTTTCAGCTGTGTAAATATTTCTGAAGGCTTCTCAGTGATTGTGCCTGGTTCCCAGATTTTGAAACCTTCAGCAGTGGGCTGCTCTGTGCATAGCCTTGGAGTGAACACTGCAGAAGCAGTCTGAATAATGAGGCAGAGCTCCCTTGGTGATGAATGAGCCTCTATAGATGTAGCAGTAGTATTCAAAAGGGACCAGGCTACCAGACTGGAATTGCTTATTCCTTGGTATGTTTGTGTATCTCTTTAGGTACCTATATATGTGTACATCTTCATTTACCTACATCCTGGGTGACTATTTTACCCTAAATAACTGCTCTGTATTTGCTGTTGAGATATTTCGCTGCAGATAATTGCTGCATAATTTATCGATTGCTCGATAATTTATCGAGTAGTTCCCCTATCTTTATTCCTCTTCCTTCACCTGACATGGCCCCTTTTCCTTCATAGCTTCATTTTTTTTTAAATATTTACACTTATCCAGTTCCTCCACATGTGTTCTCCTTGTTCCTTTGTTACTGCTAACTTTGTCTGCTCTCCTAACATATATTAACATACCTTAAATATGTATTAAACAAGATGTCATATCCTGCCAGCATATGTCAGGTGCAGGAATTTTGACTTATTTTTTAACAGAGTCACAGAATCACAGAATATTTTGAGTCAGAAGGGACCTACAAGGATCACTGAGTCCACGACCCCTCCTTTTTGTGCTCTAATCACAGATAAATTTCAGAGGATAAAGAAAACAGTCTTAAATTAAAGACTAACAATTAAATAAGATATCTCATTTGTTTCCAAATCACATTTCCCCTATTGTTAATTTGGATAATTAAGCCCTTTTTACTTATGTTTATATCATAAATTTGCTTGTACATGTGGTCATAATAACCACAGGGAAAATTTCTTCTGGACTTTTGAAGCTGTGAATAACCAATGAAAATACTGCCTTAATTTATATTTAAAGACACATTTTAATATTCTCTTCTGAAATTATTTTACTAGGTCTGTTATTGCAAGCAATACATTAAAACTTCCAAGTCAATTTGTTGGCCCTTGATTAACTTATCCTTTTTTATATACTGATTGACAGTCACATATCACAATTCTCCTCAGTGATTCAAAGGTTACAATTCTTTTTTTATATTTTTTCTCTCACTTCTTCCTAAGTAACTTTCTTTTTTCCTCTCATGAGTTTGACTGTGGTTGGTTTAATTTTGGGAGGGGGGTGGGGGTGGGGAGACGGTGTGGTTGTTCGCTTTCAGAGGTTTTTTTAATCTTTTTCCCATCAGGAAACTCCCGTATTTTCAGTATATACAAGGTTTGGTGGCCTGTGTGAGAAGACAGTAAATATTTCAGAGAACTACATTAATTCAAGTTTGATCGGGGTTAAAATGAAAACCAGGCTAAGTGACTTAGTCCATTCTGTAAAAAATGAAAAGCCATAAAACTTATAAGCATAAGTGTTGGAGTAAATGCTAATTGGAAGAATGACTTCTACAGAGTAATCTGGTTTCAGAGTGAGCTCACTCTACAGCATGAACCAATATCTTAAAAAATCAGGATCATGAATGTATCTGAAGATCGCAATTCATATTTTCATTTTAAATGTCCAATATTTGGAAATAATTCTTGGGCACCCCAGTGGATGAAAAAGTAATAGAGAACATCTGAGAAATGTACTGGTTAAAATTAGGTTATGAAATTCTTGAATTCTTAGAGAAAATATTTGCATTATGGTCAATATTTTGCAATGCCACTGAGAGCCACAGTACAATGGCATAATTAGTTTTAATGTCCACACTCAAAAATAATGTTGGAAAAAAGATGAAATGATTGGAAAAACTTTCAGAAATCTTTTCTCTAATGACTGTTTTCACTGATTTTGAGGCAAAATTTTAAGAAGCAATGTTACCATCCCCTGTCCTTTCATCAGAATACAATCTTTGCCAGACAGAAGTGCCTTTACCCAGAGAAAGTGCATGAATCTGTTCCTCAGAAGATAATGTTTGATACATTAAAAGAAAAGGCGCCAGTGTTAATAGTGATATTAATGTTTAATTTTAATAAATGAATAGAATATTTTTAAAGGACAATTAACATTCTCAATAGATGGGTAAGAGATCATAAAAATCTTTCTCAATATATGTTCTATTTTAGATATACAGACTTATAGCAATAGTGGACCACACTAGCTAGAACTGAAATAGTTCTTGTTCTCACTTGAAATCCTATTGAGTTTTAAATCTTACTCTACCCTACAAGCCTTGGCATATTTAGTGCAATATTTTGCTTTTACGTACTGTAACATCATCTATCAATACAGTGAAAGTATGGAAGATATCACCAAAATTATTTTGCATCCCAGTTGGTGCCACTGAATGTTTAAGGTGGATTTGCTTTACTGTGGGAAAGTCTAGCTAACAGCTCCAGTGTTGTTAATTAACAGACAGGAGATTTTCCAAGCAGTCTAAAATTTATTGCAGTTCTTCAAGACAGGCTTTTAGCAGATTTATGCTTAGTGAATAGTAAGTTGCCAAATACCTCAATCCTGCTGAAATTATTGTCATTTCAACATGTTGACACCTGAAAACAGGATAAAAGTAGAACTGAACATGAATATCCAGTATTTTTCTTATAGACCACAATATTTACTAATTCAAATTTAAGCATCTTAATTTATTTTTCTATCATAATGTCATTTGTCACAATTCAAATCTGTTGGAGACATGTACTTGAAAGAAATCTGTGTTTCCACATGGCAGAAAAGATATTCTATTCCTAGTTATCAGTTTTCTCAAATATTCTGCAAAATTAAGGCATTTACAAGAATAATATTGAATGTGTTGAAGAAGTCTGAATAGTTAATGTCATTGTTTTCTGAACTAATCAGTTGCAGTAACTTCATAGATGCATTCATATGTTTGGAGTTTCTGACATGGGACAGTATAAAACAATATAAATATATATATCTAAATATGACTGCCATAAATATAAAAATTTAGGTAGGTCTTTTTGAGAAATTTTGTGGTTGCTTCAGTAGCAGGGTGGTGGATTCAATGATTTGAGCTCCTGCATATTTCACTTAAGTATTTGTAACTATACTTTTTTTAAATTCCACCTCCTCCTTCTCCCCTCCCTGCCCTGCCCAATTTGGAACAATTACTGCTGGCTGTATGTGCAGTAACAACTAAGAATATTAACCAGCTAAAATTGGTTCGTAATTTTTTTGAGCTAATTGTCATATGGACTAAACTTACCCCTGGCAGTAGGAAAGAATTTGTGATCAGGAGAGTAGTTTTCAAATTAACAGAATCACTTTGAACTAAGCCATGCATGGGCTTCTCAAGGCAGAGGTAAAAATCAGGACATGAAAAAGAGAAGTAGACACCCCTGTCATCAGGGTGTTACTAGTCAAATAGATCAAGCTTCCCTGATTAACAGTGTTCTTGAATTATTAAAACATCTTCTTACTTTGCATCAGAAGATGACAGACTAAATTTAAAAAGAGATATTAAATTTGAAGTGATAGTTTTCAACATCTTTTGTTCTACATTAATATGATTTAGTGATATTCATTCTTTCTAATATAGCATGTTACCTTGCTTAAATTGTATGGAAAGAAAATTGCTTAATTCAAAAACTGTTCAAATTTCCAAACCCCTCTGATTTTAGTGGTCTCCACATCTGCCCAGGAGATTTGTCTCCCTACGTTTGCCCTATACATCAAGAAATGGAAAGCCCTTACCAGAGGGTGATTTGTGTGCTCCAATTGGTCCTCTAAAAGACTCTCTCTTTTTGTTACTACTAGAAAGAGGGTTAGGAAACCAGCTTAAAATTATTCTTTGTGAATAACTCATCACAACCCAATGACCAGATTACCAAAGCAACTCAACCAATTGACAAACTGATTTTAGTGAATGTACTTAATGAACTGTTTTTAGTGTTCTTTTAAACACTTCTAAAGTTTTAAACACTTTTAAACACTTCAGATTTAAGACCTTAAGAGGAAAAATTCTTGAATGGACCAGTTAGTGGGACAAGGAGTTTTACTCAGACTGTGTCTTGTGAAATGAATTATTAAGATTATTCTTAATAAAACAATTAAGATTATTTTATTTTAAATTATGAAGATGTCTGAAGATTTAAGATTATTTTTAATACCCCAGGAATGATACATAAGAGAATAAACAAAGCAAGTAGTAAACCCACATATTTTCTTAAAAACTAATGTGAGCTAGGCTTTTCCTTTATCCTAAGGTTATTGCTTGTATAAAGATGTTACAGGTTTTGGTTTGTTTTCATATGTGGGGAACAAACATTAGTGATTTTCATTGTAAAGAGAGTTAAAATTATAGAAAACCCAAGGAATATTCTGTACTGTTTCTATGACAGCAAACCTTGAACAAAATATAAAATAACTTCTCATCTCTAAAGCAAGCAGAATATTACGTAAATATGTATAATATAACATATAGAGCATAGTGAATATGCATATATCAGTAAGTACTGTCGCAAAGCAGTCATCTGAGGATAATATAAAATATTCTAATATCATGAATCATGATAAATAAAGTTAAATTCCCATTGAATAAGGGATAGAAAATTAAACCGAGCATGTCTGTGTCCTGTTGCCAAAAATTCTATGAAACATTTACACAAATATGTAAATATCAACAGCATGGTCATAATTTCATTTATTTTCCCAAAACTCTGGAACATTTAGTAATGTTAGGTTGGCAGCTTCAGTATACTTTTGGATCAATTTCTTTAAAGACTCCAAACCAATACCCCAAAAACTCAAAGGACAGAAAAAAATAAACCAAACAAAATCCACCAGAGGTGATATTTAGCAAAAGATGTGACTGCATAATTCATTGAGGATATTTTGTAGTCACACCATGATCTCATACCAATTTACTTATGGGAAAAATTATTATGTTCCTCTAAGTAATCTTGTGCAAGTGGTGAATGTCTTTGCATGTCATTAAACAGACCCATCATTATAACAGAATTTCTGAATACTTAGATCATATTGAACTATAATGATATATAGCAGCACTTACCATCCAAATATAGATATCCAGAGGAGGGAGGTTAAAAAACTGTTGGAAGTGATACTTCCAAGAAATACCTACTCAAGGTTCAAGGTTCAGAATATTTTTCTGTCAGAGGTGGTATTTCTGTATTTAGGAGTCACTAATGTGTTTTTCTCCAGGTATTTGTCAAATTAGTTTTTCAGCCCATCCAAAGCATCCTGTAGCAAACATCATTCCATAGAGGGAATAGGTAACGCAGTCACCTGCCTTTTCTTTGCTTGATTTTAATTTTCTGACTGATGGTTGCACCTGCTGCTTCCTCTTTTTCCAAGAGAAAAGAGGGTGAGCATTTATTCCTTCTAAGTTGCTACTAAGGACATCAGAACAAAGGGAATTCACACAATAGAGAAAAAATTGTCAAGAAGTTTGAATACCTGGGTTGAAAATCTCAGTTGTAAAGAAATTGTTGAGGAAATCAGACGTAATTTTCATTTAGGGCCACATACAGATATTGAAATATCACACTTCTCATTCTGGGCAATTTAAATAGTCTTGTGCAGGGTATAATTGTGAATGTAATTTTATAAGAATGAGACTGAGAATTAATTTAATTGAACTCAGGTTAAATTACTTCAACTGAGATAAGATGAATGTTGATTAACAGAGTCAAATGCCAAGTCAATTAAAGTAATTGAAACTTAAGAAGAAAACATTTGTGACATATTTATTGAGGTAAAGTCTGTTAAAACAAGATTACATGTGTTGGCTAGGACAGTACTTAAATTCAGGTATGTTCAGGACATTATAGGAGCAGGAATTGCTGGCAATATGGAAATTAAAAATAATGTTTTCTTAGTGTTCATGAAGTTAGAATGTTAAATGGAAGTTATACAAAGGTTAAATTATCCAAGAGGATATCTTTAGTTTTTAATGTAAAACTGGAGTGGCAAACATTGGAACAATAAGCATGGTCTGCCAAAAGATATTTGTTTCTTTTACTGGATCTTTGATAATAACAATAAGAAAGTTGGGTTTTTTTTAAGATTCTTGAATCACAAAATTTGCATTCATTCCTCGGGTTGCCAAAGCATAGCTTAACTGGCAATAAAAATATAAGATACCATTACAATGAAATTACACAAAATTAATAAGTATTGAAATTAAAAAACTGGTAAAAGTATCTATTTTCAGTGTATCAACCCACTGTGAAAAGCTACAGGTGAAGGAGGGAGAAGTGGAGGAAATTAACACAATTTTGTTGCACTTTACCATGCAACTAACAAATAAACTCTGCCCAGAAGAAAAATTTTTGAGCTCTGAAAGATGGAATATACTCATTGTAATGAGGTAGAAATAGCTTCCCCAA
>VZTN01025989.1:1739-41260 GCA_013400515.1 Erpornis zantholeuca
GCCCCACCAAACTAACTCCCTGGCACCACCTGCTAGGAATGAGACTGTAAAACTATTGCATGGGAAACAGATAAAAATGGGTGTGATGGTTCTGAGGCAGTTCATTTCTCTCACTCACTTCTCTGTTCATAGGAAGTCTATGTGTAACACAAACTTAAAATTAAAAACTGTAAATCACAAGTGTAAGCAATACTGTAACTTGCCCTGTCATTTTCAAAGGAGTCAGTTAAGAACATGACCTGGTTATTTTAGCACTTGGAGATATTTGCCCATAATTTGAATTCCACTACCTAGATTTTACATTCTAAGGACCTATTTTCTCCTCTGTCACCAGAATATAAAGTGTCATTTCAGGCTATTACACTCTTTCCCGAGTTCAAGAGCCACGTGATTCTAGAAGTCATAATATTATGAGCATGCTTAGATCCATGACTTCATACCATATTACTAAAACATCTCCTAAAAAGAAAGAGTCTCACTTCTCATTCACACTTCTTTGCTCGTTAACAATGGGCCTGCACCTATAAATCCAGAAATATAACCCTACGTGTCCAAAGCAAAAAGTCATCTAATCATATACAGGATGCAGAACAAACAGCAATGAGAAGAATGTATTTGAAGTGAGGTGATATTCTGTACATTTACCAGTGTAATGCATGCATGCTTGATGGAGGTATCAAAGGGTACTAATCCGACACGTGTTGAACTAGCCCAAGGTAAATAAGTTCACTCGTTCTGCTTCTCATCTCTCTGAAAAGGATCACTATCCCACACATCCACTTCTCATTTGAGAAGTAGTTCATACACCACCACAAGAAGATAAAACATTGACTGTGACTAATGTAATGAGCCTGAAGCACTAAAGAAAGATGAGGGAAAAAAGTTTGAAATTTATGACTTTTATTCTCTTGCTTCCTCCTAACAGGATCTGAAAATCTTGAAAGAACTTAAGTGCATCAAAGAATATCCTTTGAAAAATCATGCTTACAGGCAGGAATACAAATTGGATACTAGTCCCTAGGCCACTGGCCTACCTTTGTAGAAGGGTGGCTTGCATTTAATTTCCCCTGACTAACAATTCACCTTTATTAATTAGAATTTAACATTTGAGAACAAGAGGACCTAAGGTTTCAAAGTTAAATTAAAAAAAAGAATAATTTTTTTCTTATGAAAATAATGCAAATTAAAAAAGCTTCTAATCTGACAAACTCTTGATGCTATTTATACCACTAGTGGCATCGTGACACAGCAATTAAATTATAACCCTTTCACTTCAACGTATTTTTGCCTATTTAAAACGGAAAGGAAGAAACAAGAAACTTTAGTTCAAAAAAGCCTCAAGTAACCAGACATGTAGGCAGGCCATAGTTAGAAGAAAAGCAGAAGGCAGACTGGTAGTTTGTATGTGTTTGACCATAACCAAGTTTGAGTTAGTGTATTATATGAAGCAATACATGATCTGTCATTCACTTCTAGCTGATAAATGTTTAGGCAGCATCGGGTCATCTACACCTATTTCATAAAGTCTTTTCATTTTATTTAGGCTATTTTGTCATGTAGGAACTCAGAAAACATTCTGTGTTCCCTAGTTTGTGGACTGTATAACGAAAATTTGATTTTTGTAACTTAGCTATTTTTGAGGATTAGTAAAGTTCAAGTATGAAGTTAATGATTTAAAGTAATTACTGACACTACTTTTTTTTTTATATATATAACTGCTCATTTCCTACTCTATTTAGACATAGAGGAACAGTTTTAATATGATCCAGTATTTAAGGAGAGCAAGGAAAATGAATGGGACAAAATACATGACCCCCTTGTAAAATCATTATGGTTGACCCAGTGATCCAAGAACCAAACTTTTTACCCAAAGACAATAAGTTTTAAAAACATGCCATCAATTCAGAATTATTTCAGTAAAGTAATAAACATTGGTTATACTCAAATTTCAAGTCAGGATGCACATGGGGGAAAACATAGCCCAATCCAACACCACTGTTAACAAAATTGGCATGGGGTTGCATTACACAGCCAGGAAAAAACTTCTCTGGCTAACTGCGCCACCTTATGATTTAAATTTAAATGGAAAATTAAATGATTGTCCAGTCAATAGAAGAAAACACTTACTTAAAGATATTCCTCCAGACTTAAAAATAGGATCAGGAGCTTACTTTATTCTTTCTTACAGAAAAGTGCAGGGTAGTATAATTCAGTATTGCTCTTCTGGTTAAAAACCATGTCAGCAATATAAATGGAAAAAAATACATTCAGTCTTGCTGGATTGTGTTTTTGTAATAACAGTATACACATCCAAATCAATAAAGCCAGGCAAATAGCAGAGTAGTGGTTTAGCAATCTTAGCACTGTTAGCTAAGTATACAATCAACTCTAAAACAAATGCTTCGTAATCCGTAATTCTCCCGTGTAAATCTCTACTCGTATAACCCTGGGAAATAAGAAAGCTTTACTTCTGATTTTTTTTTTCCCCTAACGTTTAAAACATGCCAGCTGTAAGCCCTAATTTATAGCCAACGGATCACAATTTGCACTGAAATCTCTAGTCAGTCACGAAATTAAACAGCACAGATATTCAAAGGAGTTACAGCATGCATTTAAATACATTAACCACATCCTACCTTGCATCCGAACATCAACGATAAAGTGTTGTTGGTGCATGCAACTTTGCAGTGGCAAATCATTGGTGTAAAGCAGTCAGGATTTTTAACAATAGGGCACATTCCTTTAGTGCTGCAGTAGTGGCAGCCTACTGAAGGCTGAAAACAAGTAGCTAACACAGCACATGGAGTGGCAACATATGCTGCTCAACAGCTAGCTTTCCTCTTGCTGGTCAGAAGCAGCCTGCTTGAATCTCTACCTGGGTCCCATTCAGCCATCCCCTTCTTTGTTGGTGAGTCAACGAAGAAACAATGATCACAGATCTCAGGATTTCCCTTCCTCTGGGAANATAAATGGAAATGAGGGGGACTAGCAGGTGTGGCAGTATTAGCATGTAAAAGGATGTAAACGCCTACTCATAACAATCACATAAGATTGTCATGCTAGCTGAAGTGGGCTGAAATTATTCCATCGGAAGAAAAATACTGCAGCTCCTGATTTGGTAAAAAGCCAGTGAGTTGCTGCAATACATAGTCATAGTGTGGAGCGAAGAGAAAAAAAAATGACTTATCTAAGAATCCAGGATCCTCAGCCTTTATCAATATGCATTCCAGAAAGGATTCCCTTCCCAGCGCTTCCCCGTGAAAAAATCAGTTGCAACTCCGGAGAAGCGATGACCTTTGCTTTCCCCAAATAGATGAATCTCAGCAGGAAACAAACTGTACTCAGAGCTGAAAATCACAGATGCTGGGAGTTTGCAATAAGAGAAATACAAGCAACATTTATCCAATCCTGGCTTGCCACATGGGAGCTTTCTCCAGGCACAAATTTACAAATAGACAGGTTGAAGGATTGCAGGAGACACTGAATAAAGATATGAAGTTACGCGGAAAATGCACCAGCACGAAGCTTAAAACTCAACCCTTTTTAAACTCTGCTTTGAAGGCAATGTAACTACTGACTCCAGCTAGTACTGCTATCCTGCAACCTGCAAACATCTTGCTGTAAACCAGAAAAGCAATAATTAAAGAAGTTTGGGAGCATAACGCTGGTTTGGATTCTGTTACAGCTGTCGCTGCTCCTTCAGTTAAAGCAGCACCGGCTGAAAATGCATAATAAAGCACTCGGATGAGCAAATCACTAGCTGTGCTTTTTAAGAGGATTATTTATATCAAAAGTTGGATTAATGTATCCTCCAGGTTTAGGTTTGGTCATGGCAGACACACAAATGCAAAATGAAAAGGCTATGATATGGAAAGCAAAGTGATGTCCTTAATGATTTCACAGCTGATAGCAAAGTAAACCAAGCAGTTGTTTCACAGTGCCCTGACCCTGCTTTTCTGTGACTCACTAAGCTCTGCCCATCAAATTAGAAACTCTTTCTAAAGAAATGAGAGCAGCTTGTCTCCCTGGCAATCACAAGTGAATTCTTAAGTCACAACTGAAACAGTTTTCTGTAATAAACCTGAAGTAGAAATTTGTTATACAACAGAACAGAGAAAATAGCAAATGGAGGTCTCAGTGTGGAGCCAGATCAAGCAGTACAGAGGATGAATAGCACAGGATTTTTTTTAAAGATGCCTTAGATCACAGATCCTAACTTAGGCAACCTCTTCTATGAAGATTTTATGTTTATATAAGTATAGATATATATGCACATGCGTGTTGCATGTACACATATATCTATATTTTAAGTAGAATTTCTTCAGTATAATTTACCCTTGCTTACCATTTGCAAAGTTCAAAACCATAAAAAGACCAGTTTCTTAAACAGCTTTGTTCCTACTCTTGCACCATACAATAACTTTATTTTTATCCAAGTTTTGCACGTAGTTAAATTTCAGCTTGGAATAACATTTTCTGATTATTGTTTCTCACTCTCTATTTTTGAACTTAGTGCTTGCAAGAGCCCAAGCTCAGTAAAATTACAGCAGCTTCTAGATGGAAGTGGCAGATAGGTCTGCTCCACAGTTAGAGTTACAACCCAGGTCCACTTCTGAAGATTTCTTTTTTCCAAATACCAAGCTCTCACAAACCAGTGTCCCTGACTCACTCAGCTGATACTTTTTCCCCCGATCAGCCTGGACATGGGCTCACGTGCCATGAGAGTTCACTGCATGGATGCCCATCATTCACCTGCTCAATGGCCTAAGATTGTGTGACCCCTGAGCCCAAAGTGACATCACAGCAGCACTTCTCTGGAACAGTGACTGAGCCTGTTTAGAAACACACTGTGGTGACAAACAGCAGCTGTAACATTGCTGAATCTTTGATCTGTTTATTCCTAGCTTGCCTGTCTTGTTATTAAGCTATATATTATACAGATTTTTCTTTCAAGTACTGTCTCTCGCATAACCAGCACTGGTGTAAATATAGAAAAGCGTAGTTTCCATGACAATACATTCCATAGTTACAGCCAGCAGCCACTATCATTAAAACATGAATCACAGTGCTACCTTAAGGTGCGAGCACACTACATCGCTGGCCTTGGAAGCATTAATTTGGGATGGGGGTGGCATGGCAATATTTTTAGGAGACACTACTATAAAATGCTAGAAAACGGTGCTATTAAACTATTTTGGCCATGCTAATAGCCGCCCATCTTAGAAGTTTCAGTGATCAGTAATTCCCAATCTGTACTAATCATTAGCATTTCTAAGAGAAGAATGCATCACATCTGTACTTTTCAATGTTTTAAACACCATGTCCTGATTGAAAACTGGACTCAATCACACAAATGTGACTTCTGTTTAATATGCCTATGGCCTAATTAAAATCACCTGCATTTATTTCCAAATTCAGATTTCAAAGAAGGGAAAGACAATCAGCCAAGTTAGCCTCTTGGACCATTTGAATCTTACAGCATTCAGCTGGCTCATGCTTTCAAAAGGGAAGACATATCTGTTCATTAAAATTCCCATTTCTTCTCCAGCCCCTGTCCCTATTGCAGATTTTCAACTAGAACAGGTTTCACCTTTGATTTCATTTCAGTGTCAAGATGCACCAAACAGCAAGCACCCAAGTATTTTGCAAGACATGAAATTCATCCCTTCACACATCAACTAATCATTGCTTTCAAGTGAAAAACAGCTACCTGACACACAGTCATTTGGGAAAATCTCAGGAAAGGAAGATTTATTCCAATGACAGATTTGAATAATAACTCATGTCACAATTGGCCAAGTCATTTATTTAAATTAAGTGAAAATCACATATAGAAAAATGCCATAAGAAAACATTTGCTGAGAGAGCCTTCTTGATTTTTTTTTTCCCACAACAGCACTCATAAAACACACAAGTATATTGCTACTTGCCAGGAAAGGCATTTAAATCACAGTCATACTGCAGGAGCAAGAACTCTTGGAAAATCCATGTCCACATTTTTGCACTAATGTGAAACACAGAAAAGCATACATTGTGGGTGTTACTGCATGAAGAAGAGGCCACAGAGAAGTTTTTTGAGCTCTCCAGCCTTCTTTGGACTTGAGTGCATTGGATCCAGCTACTTGCTCACAGCCACTGTCTGATAAGACTTCTCCTGCTCTACCAGCCTCTCTGAAAGCTGCCAACCTTTCAGCTCCAGGTTTTCCAAAGATGCCTGTCTGTCTTTCACAGTGCACCATTTCATGGAAATTGATTTATTAACTTGGAGCAACTGAGTTGAATTTCAGGAGATATTATGATCCCGTTTGCACGGTACTTCCTCACCTCACAATGTATCTATCTCCTGCTGTACTGGAGCTATTTCAAATAGCAACACTTAGCTTTGGACATGACATGTCGTGTGAGAAACAAGAAGATCAATATAAGTTAAAAAAAAAAAGACCCAGAGAGTTAAAAAGAATTTTTAGGTATTCCCCTTTGACTATATTAGGATGTTTAATTTTAGTATTTCTTAATTATCTGTTGTTTGTGTTGAGAGGATTCCTTAAGTTTTGGTACTATAGTATAGATTTATGCATTTCCCCTTCCCTGTTTTCACTACTCAACTTTTTGTTCCATTGCTATACCATTAAAAATTCCACTAACCCTTACAACATCCATTAGATACCAGATCATGATGACCTATAAACCCTTGGCCAAGGTATATGATCATTAACTTTCTTCTAATCTTGTGTTAGAATTCAAAACCATCTTCTTTGTTGCTGTTCTCTGAAATTCCTGAATACTAATCAAGCCTCTTAAAAACTAAACCTGTCTCTGAGAGTGATTAAAGAGAAGTTGTCTTCTCAAAGAATCAGATAAAAGGAAAAGCAAAAACGCTTATTGCACCACAGGCAGCACAAAGAGAACCAGAGAACATAAATATAAAGCAAACTTGAAAGAGCCCCCATCAAAATAGAAATGATTCCACACAACTGTCTCACATAGTCCTTAAGAACAAAACAGTCTCACACCTCTAGTCTAAACTGAAGGTTTTACAGCTGTTCTGTCTTTGGAGAGGCTCTACTTAGGGCATTTCAAGGATCTCAGCTATGTCTAGACTTTCTGTGAGCTGGTCATTTTGGGGTATAGAACGAGGATGTCAAATCTTTATTTTGCTGATTTTTGTCTGTTGGTATGTATTAGAAGCCTGGGCTAAGCTCACGTGAAAATCTATCTCCCTTTGGAGCAGTAATCGTAGAATGATTTGGGTTGGAAGCAACTTTTAAAGGCCTTGTACTGCAACTCTCCTGCAATAAGCAAGGACATTTTCAACTAGACCAGGTTGCTCAAAGCCCTGTCCAATCTGTCCCATACATGTTTCCAAGTATGGTGCATCCACCACCTCCCTGGGCAACCTGTGCCCACGTTTCATCACCCTCATTGGGGAAAAAACCCTTCTATCTAGCCTAAATACAGTCTCTTTTAGTTTCAAACCATTACCCCTTGTTCTATCACAACAGGCCCTGGTAAGAATTCTGTCCCCATCTTTCTCATAGGCCACTTTAAAGTACTGAAAAGCAGAAATAAGGTCTCCAGAGAGCCTTCTCTTTTCCAGGCCGAACAACCCAAACTCTCAGCCTTTCCTCACAGGAGAGACATCCCAGTCCTCTGATCACTTTTGTAGCCCTCCCTTGCACTCACTCCAACAGATCCATGCCCTTCCTTCCCTGGGAACTCCAGAGCTGGATGCAGCACTCCAGGTACTCCACTACTCCATAGTGGAGTAGCTGGGGAGAATCACCTTCCTCGACCTGCTGGTCACACTTCTCTTGGTGCAGCCCAGGATGCAGTCCCACCTTCTGGGCTGTGAGCACATGTCATGGAAGTCTGCCCAGGAAAGACCCCACAATCGCCAGATCCCAGCTCAAGAGCTGCCAATCTGCGATCTTTCTAAACCTCATGCAAAAACCGTGTTTGAGCTGGTTCCAAGGGGTAATATGAGACTGACTTTTCACGCACACTTTTAGAAACAGGGATAAGGCAACTTTTTTGCTTGTCCAAAGGCTCAAGGTCCAGATAAGCTCCAGGCTGGTCCTGCCACAAGGAGGAGATGAATAGGACCACTGGGGTGGAGATGGAAGAGAGAGCTCCAGGGACAGCTGTGTAGAGACACATTTGCCACCTCTGTGAGATGTCATTGGGACTGCTGGGACCCACCTATTCCACTGTCATGAGCAGCTGCTGCTGCAGCTCACACGGTGGCTTGTGACAGCTGATTTCACTTTCACAAATCACTGTATGGAGACAGGAATGAGTTGCCAGTTGGCTGCTGCCAACAGCAGACCCTGCTGGTGGAGAGGTGGTTCGCTTCACCTAGAGATGACAGGGACAAGGAGATAGAAAGCTCTCCTCAAGCACCTTGCAATCTGAGAATGGAGACACGCTCTGGAATAAAACTATGCATCAAGAATAGGCAGCTTGGAAAACATGAGTCAATCTCCCCACCTGAAAATGGAGGTAATGCCTTCCAATTAAATGCCCATATCTCTAAGTATGCTGTCCTATAACAGTGATTTTTAAGTTAATGGCAATACTCTTACAAAAACTACTCATGTTCATAAGTGTTTACACATTCTAAAGTGCCACATTTCCGGCATAGTTCTACATTTGTAACTAGTGAAAAACTGTCTGAATTATTTATGAAAATAATTTTGATCTGTTAAATCATTTACAAAGTCACCAACTGCATATAATTTAAGTAACTCCTCCAGCCAGGTACAAGCTTAAAACAAAAATATGAGAGAGAAGAGAAAAAATACTCTAATTAAGTATCAGCTTGAAAGAAAAAAGCAAGCATATTGCTGCAAGTCCTCAACAGATACAAAACAGCTCCACTTATCTGAAGATTCCTATTTATATCTTGTATTAGCACTTTTAAGGTTTTCTGTGACAAATTAAAGAGAAATAAAGGCCTGATCCCGCTGGCACAGAGTGGAAACATGCACACAGAATATTTAGAAAATATGTGCCTTACTTTAATGTCACTATATAGACTTACTGATTTCTTCAAGTGTTTATAGAGAGAACCAGAAAGAGCTTGAAATGACCACTTTAGCCACCACATGCCAGAGCTCCCCAAGGACTAAGAGCTGCAGCATTTAGCCAGGCTGCTGGGAAAAAAGAGGGGCTAGCCTACATGGAATTTTGGGTTGATACCCCATTGCTGGCACTAAACTGGCCAGCTGTGTTTGTCCATGTGTACTGAGGTTCATTGCACCACACACACCTCTGCTGTATGCATTGAGCAGAGCCATCAGCCCAGCCACAGTCCTCTCCACGTGGTCACCAGCTCTGCACGCACGTCCTGTGCGCAAGAGAGACTCCCTCAGTAAGAAGCACCAGGAACTGGTAGGAATTTTCCACTTGTTTTCGTGGCTCCCCTTGAATCCATTCTACTTCCACAGCATCCATTGATGAGAAGTTTTTCTGGCCTTCCAATTCTATCTTTTTTGTTTATTCTGAATCTCGGCCCTGATATCTTTATCCGCATTCTCAAAATGTTGCAATGGAAGGAACAGGTAACTTCTATTCATCTTCTCCATGTCACTCACGACTTTATAAACCAGTTGTGCATACTCTCCAACTGGTCTCTTTTCCATTATGAAAAGTTTAGCCTAATAGATCTCAGTCATTCTCATAAAAACAGCTTTTATGTATTTGAAGATGATCATTGATTATCCCAACTTGTTCTACTTAATTCTTTCAAACTTCACCATAGCTCATACACTATAAACCCCTTACTGTCCTTGGTGTTTTCCTCTGAAGTCTCTCCATTCCTCTCAAAGTGTGCATCCAGTGACACTACAGAATGATTTCTCCCATCTCTCACTTACAGTAATTCTCTAAATATAGTCCATTTTACATTAGCTTTGCAACAGCCTTTCATTTTTCACTAAGACTCACTCTGGGATCCATTTTACACAATTCCACCCTTCCCTACTTCCTGGCTAATCAATACACATTTGGTATGCATGCAATTGGATATCCCTTACTACATGCAACACTTCATATTTGTACTTCACATTATTGCTTTTATTTATGTTGAGCTTTACACGTGCCATTCCTCTGACAGCTTCTGGTGTGCTCAGGGTATGAACTTCAATAAAAATTACTTGGAAGCAGTTCTTCCTGGGATTTAGACTAGCTGGAGCACAGAGTGTTACCTCACTAAAAAGAGTTTTAAAGGGGAAATCCACATTCAAGAAATGCATCTCTAGTTTCTGAGGAGATGCATACACTGCTTAGACCTCACTGCCTTTGGATCACACCCAATTAAAATGTTGGTGATCATTAATGGCCCATACAGATGGAAGTCAATAGGGACTGCACCCAGGTGAAGGCAAGCAGGGAATCTAACTTTCAAGAGTCATGTGTAAAATCCTTTCATGATCTAAGTAAAAGTTAGGATACAAAAAAGAAAAAAAAAAAATCACAAAATAAAAAACAAATGAACAACCCAAAAAAAAACCAACCCACAAGTAAAAAAACTGTTACTATTACCTTGACCATTTCCTGGATGTATTTTGTAAGGGCTTGGATTAATTTTCAAATGTGGTTCCCATAACTGAGTTTTAGTAGAAAACCAGTGCCTCTACAACCATTTCTTGTATTGAGACATTCAGACTGCTGCTGGCAGCCTCAGAGAGGAACCACCAGAACCCAGCCTTTATTTCTTGTGTCATATGGTACTACTATTTAGAGAGAAATAATAATCATAAATGAAAAGTGCTTGATGAAAGCAGAAGTAAAAATAAAACCCATGATGCATCAGAATTCATGGAAAGGTCAGGTTTTTTGGCACTTTGGAGAAACGAATTTTCCACATTACTAGCATTTTTAAAGAAATTCTGTTATCCTGATTGTAAAATATCATTCAACTCAGCTATAATTGTAGGCATGAATGAATAAATAATAAGTAGACCAGGCCTAAATCTAAGTCCTATGTCATAAAGTCTTACTCTACTTGCTCCTTATTATTGCGTTCAAGATTTGCTCTGGCTAAGGGTGCAGGCATCCCAGCTGGGAGAAGCAGACACACACTTCATGTCAGAGTTGAACCCAGGCTGTCACCACATGTGCTAGAAGCAGGAGAACACATTTGGATTCTTCTGTGAGGCTTTTCTTTTGCTCAGAAATTCTCTCTGACATAGAGTAGGAAGTTCTGATTACCAGATGTTAGAATTTTGAATTTTTTTTTTACCATTTTTTTCTATATATAAATTTATCCATCTTCCCAGATGCCATTAAAAGTGAGCATTTTCTCAGCAGTCAGGAAGATTGTCAGTGATTTTCTTCAGATTCTTGCAACAGGAAATTCTGTGCTCATTTCTGGCAAATGCCACTATCCTCACAGCTTTTAGCATTTAATGGTTTTCAGCTATGAAATTCTCATTCCATGAAAAAAAAAAACCAAACCAACCCAGACCCAAGAAAAACAGAAATAAGAGATGCAATCGTAGTTACAGCTAAATTCTATATCAAGTTTTCCACCAAATTTTGGCAAAACCATGTGTACAACAACACCTTTTGGCTGTTTGATGGCATTTCTAACCTCACCAAGCTAAGGACAGACTATGGATGTCGTCTCCAGACACACAGGATCCCCCTCAGGTGTAATTTGGGGAACAGAGATTGCAGATCCCTCTGCCAAATACATCCATCCTCCATCTGGCAAACAACTACCATCAACAAGGAAGAAAAAACATCAATGCCCATGGTCATCATTTTGGTGGGAGAGGTGCCCTTGGGTCCAACCCACACAAAGGTGCTACCTGGCTGAAGGACAATACTTCTGAATTTTTTTTTTCCTTCTCTCAACAGTTCCTGTGTGTCTTTCTCTGTAACCTGACCAGTTTCCACGGCAGGAAAAGTAAAGGTCACCCAGTGAAAGCTGGAAGGGTGTTACTTTTGCATATGGCACAGACAACAGCTTCCCTCTGCCCCCACGGGCTGATGCCCATTGCCATTGCTTTAAATACAAGCTCTAAAGCCTTGTGGGTCACAAAAAAAACAGATGGAGGAAAAGCAAGTTTAATTCTGGGTTGGCTGGGAATCCTATCAATTCTCTCATTCATGGGAGCTTCTAGACCAAGCACTCTCAGTCACAGAGCTCCCTTGGTGCTCACAGCTCTGGCTTGACCCTCTTTGCTGGAGCATGCCCAGGGAGAAGCACAGGGCTAGTGACAACAAGCCTTTCCTGGATTGTCAAGCACTGACCACTGGCCCTTTACAGCACCTTTCTCCTTGTAGAATGCCTCTAAAAGCCAGGGCAGGGACTTCTCACCCTGACAGCACTGCCCAAGCCCTCTCTGTCCCTGGGGGTGAGGGGTACCACAGTCTGTCAGTGTTGGCCAAAGGAAACAGTTCTGTAAATGGAAGGTATTAAGGAAAAGCACACCTCCAACTCTCTGTTGGTTGGGAATGCCTCCTACCTCCAATGCTCTACCACCCTGGGGGAGGAGAAAGGAAAGACCTTCCTAAAATGATGTTACACAGAGGAAATGTGTCCTCCAAAGGGTCCGTGGGAATACGAAGGTGAAATAAAGACAAACTTTAAGAGAGTTATTGGAGGGCCCAGTTTGCAGTCCTCTACAGATAACAATTTTAATGCCTCAAAGATGAGGAGCTGAGTGGAAAATCAATGCGTTTCTGAGGGAAAGGAGCCAACAGAGCTCAAACTGCTCCCAGCGACTGCAGGCCTACAAGAGCCTGCAGAACCCTCCTGAGCCAGCCCCAGGCTCTGTGTGGCGACTGAAGACCATCTCCTCAGCCAGCCTGGGCTGAAGGGGCTGCTGCCAGCCACAGCACAGCCCCAGGACCATGGTGCCACAGGCAGCTCCCATGTCACTCAGAGAGGTGCCTCCACAGAGGCAATGCTAACACAAATGAACAGGGACAAGATCAGCTTTGGTTGTGGAACAGGAGTCTCCCTGTCCTTCTCATAACCAAATTTACGCCAGTCAGGCAGGAAAGGAGTGAAAGAGAGCCCAGGCCCAGGGCTGTTTGACTCTTGCCTGGCTGGGAGCTGTTGTGAGTCAGCCAGAGACGGACGGAGAGGACCATAATTCTCAGGATGGCAGCATCCTTGGTGCTGCCCCGTCCAGGTGTGGGAATGAGCAGCTTTGGGGCAGTAGTTGCTTACCTGGGGAGAGCTGCCCTCCTGCTTCTGCTCAGTCTGCAGTGCAGCTGACTTGTCTGGAGCAAGCTTCCAAGAAAAACAAAAAAAGCAGGCTGGGCAAAGTCTGCTCACAGGCTGTGCTGCAGCAGGAGCATCCATCTTAGATCCAGTGGAGGAGGAGAGCTTGGACAAGCTCCCTTTTTAAAGCAACAGTGCTCCCACTAAGCATAGCAAGGAAGGGCAGTGCTATGCCCCAGCAGTGGTTGTGCTAGATGTCTGCAAAGCACTTTGTAGGCATTATCTAATTGATCTTTGCAAACACCCTTTTAGCAAATAAACATCACCTGTCAAGATTTACAGGTGCAGAAAATAAGATGAGCTAATGTCACCTGATGCAGAAGTAGCCAATGATTTTAGGGTGCCTGGAACAAAAGTCTTTTGGCCTGATTTTGTTGGTGTATCTACGTGTTTGTCTGACTCCGACAGTGCAGAACATCTGTAATCAGCTTGTAAATAAGAGTGAACATCTGTTTTTAAAAGCTAACCTCAGGGGTATTTCAATTTGGAAATGCTAAAAAGTAGGCACACCAACTCACTAATCCTTAGGATAATGGCGGCTTTTACGACTAAAGATATCTGAGAAGAAAAGGCTAGAGTCAGATTTAATCTGATTTTGTCTGTCTGCTTCTTTTTATGCATCTAGACAGGCTATGGCTTACCCAATGAATTCCTGTGGACCTGTTTGCAGAGAGTCAGGGTTTGAAAAGGAAAATAAAACCTTTTTTGTCCAGGATCACTTAGTCTGCGTGACCTGAAGGACAAGATGGGACCACTCTACAAAAGCTGCCATTAGGTAAGCAGAAGAGCTGTCCTGAGTTTCTCCTTCCATGGCCACTGGCCACCCTAAGTCTACCAAATGGAGAAAATGAGGAACATGGGTAGGAAGCAGGGACACCTGTGGGACATGCCTCATGGCTGGGAGCTGATGTTAACCAAGTGGTACAAGATGTTTGATGGTTTGCTCTTTATTTTCTTCAGGACATATTTTGGTTCTGTGGCAGACCCTTAATAAACATCACATTTTTACCTCTAAGTGTGCTTGACCAAAGAGCTATAAAAGAGACCTCAGAGGCTGCACCTCTGCCAGGTTGTTGATGCTGTACAGTACTCTACCAAGGCCCAGATTTTTAGTTAGATAGATCCATTCTGGTGCCTCGTGGGATTTTCCCTTGTAGGCTGAACAAGTTTGAAATTAAAATTATAAAACAGGGCAAGTAAGAACACCCACTAGGGCCTACTTGTGATTGTAGTACATAAATAGCTTTAAAAATCTCAGGTTTCTCTCATGTAGGGCTCCAAACGAGAATTCTCTTCCCTTACAGCTATAAGACAACAGCTGAAGCTTCTGTTGTCCTTCAAACTGTGCTTTGAGGTACATCCATGTTTTCAGGCAGCCTGTTTTTTCCTCCAAACCTTCCAGATGTGTGAGAGCTACAAGCTGAGTATTCCCCAAAGGGAGAGGCCTGAAGGAATTCAAAGTCCTTCGTTAGGCACCCTGTCAATGCTGTAAGCATCACTATTTAATTGATGTACTATTTTTATTATACGTGCCCTCAGGGAGTGTGCTGACCAAAGTCTCTTGTAAATTGAATAAATAAACAAATACATAAGCCAGCATTGTTGCCTTGACCAGCTCACGGTGTGACAACAAAGTCCATGTGGTTTAATGTGGTTTTACAGAACACTCTGTCAGTCTAGAATGGCTTGTTTGATCCTCATTAACCCTGGCAGGCTCTTCCAGCTCCTTCGTCCACCTCAGCAAAGACAGAGGATGCCACACTTACTTTTCAGATTTCTAAGGTCACTTTGTTGATTAAATATGTCATTTTAAAAGCTTCCTATAATGTGAAAATTGCCTATTTCGTTCCTTCATCTAGAAAATGGGTGAAGAATATTGTCATTTGCACTTAAAAGGAATAAAGTAGTATCCTTCTTCTCCCATTCTTTCCCTTTCCCCTTTGCTCCACTTCACAGCTCTGCAAAGTCATGATCTCTCTTTTCCTTCTTACTTGTTTATTGTTTGGATCAAAGTACTTCTCAAATATATGTTTTAACAAAACCTTAGAAAATACACCTGTAACATAGGGTAACAATGCAAATTAAAAAAATGGGTACCAGCTGGGGGGATAAACTGGCGTAAGCCAAAGCACAGAAAGCAATATAGACATGGGAGACCTCACCTAGTAAGGGCTGCCCAGCAAAGCCTTGCACTGCTGCTTGAGCAGGTTTTGCAGCCTGTGCTGCCTCGGAAAAAGCACTTTCAGTGGCCTGGCTGCCTTGTACACACCTACAAGAACTGCAGCCACATGCTGAGTGCAGTCAGGCCTTCATGCTCGCGAGTGTTATGCATGTGAGAGGTTTTACAGCTGTGAGTCATCATCTTGCCTACATTCATGTGCTCCTTTCCACTCTGGAAGGAAAGCGCTTTCATTCACAAAAAGAAAAAATATAGGTTTCAAGACATATCATGATGCAATCACACCCTGTTATAGTGTTCAGCTTCTTGTTATGAAATATGATTCCCCTGAGGCATAACTATAGAGTGTGGAAAAGTGAGTTAAAATGGAAAACAGGTTGTGCCAGCCACGCCTCTATGACTGCCCAAATCACTTCCTCCAACTGTAGACATCCCTCACAGAACTCCTTAAAATTTTCAGGACAGTTATCCTAGATTGTCTTCACACTGAAGTGCAGTAAGTGTTGTTTGGAGGATCTTTAGTATAGAGCTTAAAAAGACTGAAGAAATGAAGATGGACTGAACTAGAGACTGAACAGAGCCCACTTGCGTGTCCCAGAGCTCCATGCTCTTTCCCCCTTAACCATGTTGCAAAATTATTTTGGGGCACTGTAGGTGCCATAGTCAGGCTTTTATGTGAGCCAAACAAAAATAAAACAATTTACCCTACTTCTCCCAAGTATTTGAGGCATCTGTTGTCCTTGGGATAGATATTGGTCAAATCAAATTGAGATAAAATCAAAACCAGGAAAAGTGTCAGAGAAGGGGTATTTCTCAGGGGACATTTGCAGAATCCTTGAATTTGGACATACTCCTAAAATTTTTTCAGAATAGGAAAATCAGGTGGGATGCCTACTTCTTTCCCATGAGAAACTGGAAATGTTTGACCTTAACATATGATTAGCTGTTAAATTACTTTCAAGGAGACTTTCCTAGGATAATCCGCTTAGCCTTTAGCACCCATTTATCGCTTCATAGTGGAGATTAGGGTTGAGTCTCAAGAACATCATTACTTAGAGTGTCAACTACATTTTTTCAGTTAAGCAAATTATTCCTTTATGGGAATAATGAGAAAATTTTATGTCCTCTTTTCCTCTATTTAATGTATTGTTATGGAATAGGTAGCCATGAAAGTCATTTAAGGAATGATTGTGAATGAAACATTCTACAATTGAGAAAAAAAAATCACCAAAAGATCTGATGGACTTGTGGTCACCCAGAAGGTTCATAAGATATTTCTGAATTATAGATATGATGGCCACCACTTTTTGCTACCAGGTATTTGCCTTGACACTGGTTCTAGGTAGAAATTAAAGAGTCCTGATGAATTCTTAAATAATTAAATCAAGGTGAGACTCAGTATCTGGACAATGAAAAAAGATTGTGGTTAAATTTATGATTTCTAGACATGCTCTAGACCCTTACAAAAATTTTATGTCCAACTGCATCCAGCTTAGGCCAAGAAATTCAGCATACCTCACACTGAAAACTGTTCAGGGCTCATTCCCTGCAACTCACATGGGCCACATCCACAGTTCACAGCACTTGGCCTTGGGTTTTCATGACACTAGAAATCTGTGTTTCACCTCTGTGTGTCTGAGGATATTATACATCCTGGGATTCTTAGTTTCTAGACTGTGCACCTTCTCCTCTAGCAATTCTTGTGTCATTGGATATGCCCCAGAATGTTTGTTTGCCTCCAAAAGCCAGTCAATGAGTGGATTTACATTATGCAACATGTACAGCAAGAGAATGAGGCCCTTCAAATGAGCTGGAAAGCTGCAGATGTACATGGAGACACTGACGCTGGATTTTTATCAGAATGGGTCTTCATACATAAGAAGAAATTGCAACCAGGTCCTGGGGAGCCAGCTGAGAGGTGGCTCTCCAGAATCTCCAGGTTTGGAGAAGGGTGTTTATCACTAATCCTTTGCTCAGAAGGACATAGCATGAAGGGCAATGGTTTAAACTGAAGGAGACACAGTTTAGATCAGATGTAAAAAAGAAGATTTTTACAAAGAGAGCAGTAAAATTGGCACAGGTTGTTCAGAGAGGCAGTAGATGCCCCATCCCTGGAAACATTAAAGACCAAGCTGGAGAGGGCTCTGAACAACCAGGTCAAGTTGAAGGTGTCCCTCAATATGGCAGGGGGGTTGGAGGAGATGGCATTTAAAGGTTCCTTCCAACCCATCCTATGATTCTGCGATTCTCTAATTCTCTGACATGATTCTCATCTTGTTCTGGGACATTCAAACACCCAACGCCCTCTTCAGCAAAGGTAGTTTGCCAAAGTACCCTCTTGTGACTGCTTTCAAGTTTTAGGTCTGAAAATACTCAAGGGTCAGGTTGATTGACAAATTACCTTAATTTAACAATTGATTTCACCTCAAATGAATAAAATGAATTGTTTCAGTATGTTTACTCTCGATCTACAGCAAACTCCTCTTTTACTGAAAATGAAATTAAATTGCATTGCCTCATATTTTCCACAGAAGAAGAGCAGAGGCACAGTCAATTGCATGCTCAACAGCCACGTGACATCACCTGACCATGAGTTCAAATAGGTAGGTGAATGCACAGGGCTGTGGTCTTTAGCTTTTGTTACTGTTACCTCTGTTTCAGCATTATGTTTTAAAGACCTTTCTCCCCTCATAAATACCTCCCTCAGGTTATTCCTGCCACTTTCTAACATTTTAATTTTCCTATATTTCTCTAAGGTTAATGTCAGTGTACATCCAGCCTGTGTTAGACTCTCGATCACATTGTTTCTGTCTGTTATTTAGTGATTGCTGCAAATTAAATTTGTACTATACTGCATGAGATGAAAATACCACCCCAAAGACTTAGTAATCAAAGTCAGACCACTCAAAATTGTTCTGTAGAGGTGAAAGAAATATATGTTTATCTATATATTAATTAAAATATAAGTAACTCATCTTCAGGTATTATTCGGGAAAATTACAGTGTTTAAAGAAAGCAATTCATTCAGCTGTGAATACAAATACTGTCTTGTTTTACTCTGGATGATTAACAGAATAGTGAAATGCTAGATTTCTATTATTTTAATAGAAAAACACTTTCCTGAATAAGATAAACTGCCAGCCACAAGCAATAATTATACCTTTTTCCTAAGCATATGCAACAGTGGTGTCTGTTTTAGACTATTGCATTTTCAGCCATAGGAAGGAGCTACAGTTACATAAATATCCTGGAAGAGTACTTAGAGAGCTATTTACCTGAAATTGTGCTTGTTTCTGGCATCAGTCTGTTATACAAGTTATTTTATAGTTGTGGCAGAGACGTAATAAAGAATTTTTTTAAATATTAATACACAATTTATATGCTTGCCTATGTGCCTCACAAAAAGATGCTTTTATATTCTTTGAAGAATATTGCTAGTGCTAACACCAATATATGGCTTCAGTTTTACTTCCCTCACTGTATCTTCGTGTGTAACAACAGATTTACACAATTTAGCACATGAGAATAAATATCAAAAAGAGGAATTTATGCAGCTCCTCAGAGTAAACTGTTAAAAGGAGGCTCACATGGTGAAATCCTCCACCAATGTACCAGGGATGAACACAGCTACACATGATTTTAATGGGAAGAATTTGTGTTAATATTCCACATATGAATGCCAGATGGAAATTAAGTGCTGTCTAACTTTAAAGGGTGCTATTCTATAAATTGGAGTTGCCAGGCTGAGCCAGGCACATGCTGGAGAGCAGACAAGACTCAGAAGGTGGGAAAGTGCCTCACCACCAAGGCAGAGTGGCAAACCACAGCTGAACCTCCCTCTAACATCCATATGGGATTTCTGGCTACTGGTAAAAATTACTTTTCTAGGACGAACTTAGTTGCCCCTAGGATTCCCCACCCCTTCACATCCTATATTTGGATAACAATCACCTGGGAGGTCTTTACCTCTATAAACCTGAGCAGTCTTTAAGTTAAGAGAACTATTAGCAGGGCTTCTGTTACTGCAGGTAATGGTGCAGTCACGTGAGTGTAGGTTGACATTCTGAGGCTCTGTCAGCTGTTCCTTCCTGCCACCTGTACCTATCCCTCCATGTCCCAGGCAACCTTCTCTTCCCTCTCTGCTGGCACAACCCATCTCTGCCAGAATATCATGAAGCTTGTGTCAGATCTTGGCACAGGAACATAAAGAGGAGAAGCTGAACAGGATTCAGGAGCTGTGGGAGAATTCTATCTACTACTGTGGCTGCTGATCCATTATGAGTATCACAGCCAGAAACTCCCATCTGGAGTCTCCCACCAACTGCTCTTGGGCAGGTTTCAATGCAGTGGTATCAACAAGTTGAAACTTGACCCTAGAAAGGAGTTTAAGCAGAAGTAGAAACTCTACCCATAATCAGTTCCTCTTATTTGAGATCTCAGGATGCACACGGGTCATATTTTAAAGAATTTCTCTGGAATTAGATGGGTTAGAAACATCCTATAACCAAAGGAGGGTTATTTTTAACTTCTACCACTTTATTCTAATGACAGATAACCTAAAAAATATGAGACAGAGGAACATAGTTATGAACTGACCATTCCTGATACCAGATATTTCAGTAGAGGTTTCTTACAGCTATCTTGCACAAAGCTATATTGCCATTTTTCAGTGCAGACACATTTCTCATACTATGAGAAAATCTGACAGTTCTAAAAATGTTTCTTTTTTTGCACAGAAAAGAAGACAGAAGACTTGGGTGTTTTTACTTGCAGCAAGGAATGTTCTATGCCATGCATTATTTAATGAGAAAAAATGTAGATCACAGGATCTCAGGATAATTCATGTTGGAAGGAAACTCAGGCAGCCCCTGGTCCAAACTTCCCCTCAAAGCAGGATCAACTATGAAGGCAGAAGAGGTTGCTCAGGGCTTTTTTCAGTTAACTCCTGAAAGATTCCAAGGATGGAGACTGCCTCTCTGGGAAACCTGACTCACTGCTGGGCTGTTGCATAACGAACCATGTCCCCTTATGTCCATTCTGAACCTCTCTCATTTCAATCTATGACAATTACCTCTCATCCTTCCACCATGTGCCATTCAGTGCAGTGATTATTCCCCCTTGAAGCCATTCCTTCAAAGGCTGAGTGAGGCTTGGTCTTTGTCTCCCCTCAAAGGAATGTGCTCCAGCTCTGACCATCTTGGTGGGCATCTCCTAAACTTGCTTGTATTTAATAACATCTTCCTTATGCTGGAAGGTGCATGGGGTTTAATAAGCTTTGAGAAGAGGAAAGTAATCACTTCCCTGCATAGCCTGGCTTTGCTCCTGTTTATACATGTTGAATTTAATGATGTTTTTGTTGGCCTTATTCTCCAGACCATCCAGGTCTCTGTGGATGGCAGCCCTGCCTTTAAGCATGTCAACTTCTCCCTTCACTGTGGTTTTTGCTGACCTAATGAGCACATGCTCCTCATCCCCAGACATTGACAAAGACAAATTGATAAAGAGGAAAGGTCCCAGAATACATTTTTGTGATACACTTGCCATTAGTCTTGGGGTCGAGAGTGAGCCACTAACCTTTGCTCTCTAAGTCTGATCATTCAACAAGTTTATTACTCATCTTGCTGTCCAGAAACTTGGATACAGGAGGGAGTGAGTCAAAAGTATTACTCTAGTCAAAATAAATTATGTCTATGGGTACTTCTCACTCATGTAACTATTAATTTTATCATACGTTCAAGGAAACCGTGGCCTTCTCTGAGGTAATAAAATGCAGAGGTTTGGACACCACCACATTTTAACAACAGTTTGTATGACCTAGAAGAAGCTGGATTAAGAACAGAATGGAATTCAGAATGATTTTTAGAGTTCAGAAAGATCATAGAAAGCAATCATTGTCTGAAAAGAAAATTCTGTAAACAAACTGTCCTATTGTTACTGCACCATAAAGAACTCCCTGGGAGAGAAAGGGTGAAAGGACCAAACCAACTCATTGGGGCATGGTAAAGGCACAAATGAGAAAAGAAAAATGGTACAAGTCCCAGAGAATCAAAAGCATGTTGGTAGAGAACGAGAGGGGCAACCTGGGCTGAGCCCTCACAAGGGCAGTCTAGTCCCTGGACGTGCCCAATAAACCAGCGAACACTGCTCACTGGTGCTCTGAGGTGACAGGGGGAGGGAAAGAAAACAGGACTCAACCTCCACCATCAAATCCCCTCTTCCAGCCAGCGTGTATGCCCATGCCTGGGGGAAGTGGGTGATGATGTGTGCTTGGGGCCCTGGTGAGGAGAGGCTTCGCATCCAGGGACGAGATATGGGGCAAAGGAGGCACTGATACATATCACCCCAGTGCTCAGCAGGGCTGTTAAACTTTTTCAAGCTAAAAACCTAAACCCTACAACTTAAGATTTAAAATGTAAAAAAAAAATATATATTAGAAAATTAAACCATTAAAATTCAGATGCATGACAATTTATGCCAATCCTGCGCTTACTAAAACTACTACAACAAATTAAAGATACAAGGAAGCATATTGCAACAGTTATTAGTTTCCAGATTTTAATGACTTAAGGAGTGCTACCTTTTCCCATAATGACACAGCTGAAACTGAGAAATTGCTGCGTTTTTTACAACAGCCAGATAGTTATAAATATGTCAACTTACCCTCTATAGTACTTTTTACAAAAGACTGAATGCAAATATTTACATGTTTTCCAAAGGCCAATACTTTCTGCTTTTGTTGTGTAAATAAGCATTTGCCTTCATTTCGTTGAGTTTCTATTTATTATCAGATTCAACAGGAGTATTTTCCTCATGTGAATTAATCCACTGAAATCTGAGAAAATGAATCAGAAATTAATTAGCCAACATACTGCTCTCCTTTTCCAACTTATAAATAAAAGCCAGATAGGAGAATATGAGAGCTATAATAACCAAAATTTAAAGAACAAATGACCAGCTTTTTAAAGTGCCTAAAAACATAAGCCTTTGAAAAGTATCTACAAAGACTAGGTCCTAATTCTGCTCCAGTTTGGCAACACTTTTATTATTGAAAGTGAAATGTTTGGCTGCTTAGTGGTTTTAAAAAACCCTTTGTTCTGTTACACACCAACACATCAGATTTTCAATTCACCATCTCTCTAATTAATTAGCCACTAGTTAAATTCAAATGCCATTTAAAAATCCAAAAATTAAGACAGAGAAAATATCTTATAAACGATCAAATTTATTCAATGAATGTGTGAGTATCACACACTCTTCAAAATGAATCTTTCTCTCTAGGAAATAAGGAAAATCAAGTATTCTTTAAAATCTGTGTCTGTCTGCACAGCATCACATTAAGTCACTGGAACAGTCATTGAGAAAGAGTTCTTAGGACATAAAATGCAAACAGAACTTTAAAAAAATCACAGTTTAACTTAAGATTTCATGCTTTTGATTAAATTCATGGTTATGACCAGTGATTTAATTCACTTTGACTTAGTCAATCTACATTGCCTCAGGTTCCCTATCTGTATATGCCACATTTATAAAATGGATGATATTAGGATGAGTTCCTTTCATTAGCCAGTGTGCCTCATTAGGAAGAGCAATGCTTCTTACAGCTAAATTGGATTTTGCTATTCTCTACGGTCCCTTGGTCCTTTGCTGATTTTTCCTTCAGTAATCAGCCAGAAACACAAGGGTTTTTTGTGATGTGGACATTTGTCCACTAGATGCTGCACTAAGCCCACCTACTTATATCATACCTTCATCCTGCAGAAGAACCCGGACTTCTCAGAGAAATTCCTTCAGGTAACCACGTTACCCTGGCAAAATTTTAGGTGCATGAGCTTATGAAGACAAGGTGCTTCCATTTAATAGCTCAGCTTGGTTTCATCTTTCATCTCAGACTGAGTGGTGTGACTTGCCAAGGTAATACACAGGTTAGTGGTTATGAGTAAAACTACCCTATACACCTATACACTCAAAAATATTCACTCTGACATACTGAATGAGCTTTATGTCCCTTTCTCCAGTTCTGTAATCCTCTTTAAAGAGGGAACACAGAATCTTCTGGGTTCTGGAGCATGCTCTAGTAGCCTAGATGTGAAATAAAGAGTAGTTGCAGACTTTGCTGTCTGCTTCTGGGGCTCAGGACTGCTGGGGTGAAGCCCAGAACCAGCAGGACAGCTGATGCTGTGGCTCACTTGTAAAGGGAAGTGCCTATGCTCTGCAGGAATGGGAAATTTTACATTTGTTTCTTTTCTCAGATTTTTCTACTGCTGAGTTCAAACAGCAGAAGAGTAATTGTGACTTTGTGCAATCAAATTCTTCCCACTCAAAAAGGCAGCCAGCTCAAATTATTCCAGGAGGGAAGATGACACTGGAGTGGAAGAGATGGCAAAGCAACATGAAGGTCCTGTCAGAAACACAAACACACATGGTGAGGAAAACCAGGGCTCTTTACAGACCTTTCAGTGTGCCCAGGATTAGGGAGCTGTGGAGGTGGTTTAGACAATTCATCTTTACACTCAGTTGCTTAAATTCTACTGCAGGTTTAATCTTGCCCAAATGTCTTTTAAGCCATTTCCTCAGGAAGTGATTTACTAATCCAAACAAGTATTTCCAAAGTGACACACAATACGTAGTTCATTTACCAAACCTTTACTCTCTGTAAGATTTTTCTTATACCACTGCATTCTTGTACCTGCCATATTGGTTTCCCAATCCCTTGCAGAAGGTGTAAGTTCCCTCCTCAGATATGTTACAGGCCAGGTGTCCTTATTGGGAGAAATCAAGCTGTCATAACATGCATAAATTTAATTAACTTTTACTATACCTATTGAATATCTCTTATTTTATCTTATATCTTAGTGTGCATACTGGTGATTGAACTTAAAAGACAACTTTGGCAACACAAAAAAAAAATTAATCCTATTCTCCTTTACTTTAAATAATATCTGTCAAGAACAGATACTGTGATTTTTATTTATTATACTACAATTGTGCTGTATAACTTGCTTCAGTCAATTCTAAAATGAACAGGGTTTGCTAAACAGTATCCATTGTCATTTTCTAAGAAAAAAATACACCAGACCTTGAACTCCAGCCTTCCCCTTCCAAAACATGTTACCCTTTATTTTCTGAGATAGTTCTTTAATTCAAATTCACTACCAAGGAATGGATACAGAATGAGTTGACTTCCCAAAGTGTGCTTGCCTCCTTGATAGAGAGGGGCAGCAAAGGTGGGTGAAGGCATTTTACTGTGGTCCACTGTGACACAGGATCAAGATAATAGTCACAAACTGTGAGATGCCTACTGCTCGTTATGAGGGCCAAGAAATTCTGCCCATCACTGAATTTCTAATGTTATATTTAGCTTCTTCTGTGGGAAGAAGAAACAAAACCCAGAACATGACCTGAGCTGTCTCTTAGTTCTGCTTATTTCCCAGCTACTTTCCCATCCAAGTAGGGAAACAATCAACACTGGCTGCTTCTCTACTACAAAATATCTTAATTCCTCTGCTCACTTGCTGGTCTCAGATTGGGATATTACAAGGATCTCACAGCATTTTTTGGGAAAAAAGAGAAGAAACCCCATTTGTTCTCCTTGAGCTGAAATTTGAATTCCAGCTGGGGACATACTAAACCAGGTCAGCAGCATTGTGCCAGAAGGATGTCTCCTCAAGCTCATCCGACATGCTGAGCACACCTCACACAGACTCTTGTTTGCTGCTCAAGTATCAACCTGCTGAACTGCATCACTGGGAGCACTGGTATTTTGTACTGAAAAAACAATTTTAAAAAGGTGCCATTGTTCTAGAAGCCCAGGGAAGATACAGCAGAAGATACCTGCTCTAGGGGAGGCAGGCACTATGTATCACCAAGCCTGGGAATAAAGGATTTCCTCTGGCCACGTCTTCTTTATTGGGCAGGAAGAGTCAGCACAGTTGATATTACGGTATCCAAGGACTTTGCAACCAAAATAATGATAACTATATACTGCCATGGCAGAGAAAGACAGCAATGAGAAAATTTATCCTGGTCCCACCAGATGCAGTGGCCAAATTGGCACTACTTGTCCCAGGAGTAAACGGGTAATTCTCCTTCAATCATTGATAGCAGGGTTGGCCCCAAATTAGCCCCAAAATGAACTCCCCATTCAAAATACATTGTTTTTATTTTTAAATTATATATTCTGAAACTACAGGTTCAAGTGCATTTAACTAAATGGAAAATTTGAAAGAAAAATTTACAGAAAACATTGGAGAAAAGTTATGATTTCAAACGTAGTCACTGGGTTTACTGAGTTAGTGACAATATAGAAACAAAACAAAAAAAAATAACAGTTTTAAAGTTTACAGGAAAACTCCCCACAACCCTTCTGAAATTCCATTTTTGACTTTTCAGACCAAATTAATTTGCTAAGGCAAAGTTTTATGTTTAGTACCAGGAGGAATGATTAGAGAGCTCAGACTGAGCTCTGTAGCACAAGACATTAATTTTCTTCCATTTACCTTGTTCTGAGCCCAGTAATTTGAGCTAAATTACATAATTTCAGCCCATGAAAAACTACATTATTAAGTGCCATAGGTAGGGGATAGAAAAGAACAGGGTGTTGTCTTGGGCTTCAACAATAACAAGGAATTGGTTAGCTAAGAAATGATCCATACTCCAAGCTATAAAAAAAGCCTGAAAAAAATCCCAAGGTTCCTTCTAATCTGGCTTGTGGAAAATTCAGCCCTGCCCCCAAGTCTCATGATATATTTAATCCTCACTAGCTGGCTGAAATGTACCAATCAAGAATTTAAAGCAGAGGATTCTCAATACCCCACAAAGCACTGGCCTATTCAGTCTGGCTTCTCCAGCTGCCTCCAACACTGATGTTTTAAAGGAAGGGGGAAAAAAAATAATTTATTATGAAGGAAAATAATCCTTCCTGAACCTTGTGATCAACTGAATACTCCTAAGATATGAGGTTTAAGGACAGAATGGTTGCTGTCCTGGATCACAGAAACACCTCATCTAGTCTTCTGGTTCAAATGAATATTTGGCAAGGATTTTAGAAGAAAAGAAACAATTTTTAAAAAATATAAAAAAAATATATAAATTAATTATCTTTTGTTTTAGACCACTGTCCCAGTTCTCACAAATTAATATTTTCTTGAATTAGATACAATATTCACACCACTTTGTTTAACATCCATTGATAGATACATCCTCCATGAGTGCATAATATTTATAATTATACATTTGTGCAGTATAATTACGCACTATGTCAGAAGAACAGATTCTTAGTTTTAAATCTAATACTTCATGTTTCCATAGGGTACACACTAAGTTTAGCAATGTGTAAAAAAAAAAAAGAGACTTGATCCCACTCAAAAAATCACAGAATCATAGAGTCATGGAATGATTCATGTCATGAATGTTTGGTTTGGAAAGGACCTTAAAGATCATCTAGTTCTAGATCATTCTAGTGCCATGAGTAGGGACACCTTCAGTATTATAACTATCCATAAATATTTCATATGTACATTTGCATATGTACATTGAGCATTTAATTTCAGCTATTGACGACAAGTCATTAAGAAAATTATGAGAACCTTTACCTTAATATTGACCAGGAATCATTAGGAGCCTGTTGAAAGCAGTGTTGATCTGTTCCAGCTACAACCCATGAAAAGGGTAAATGTGACATTTTCATTTTCATTTTTTCATTGACAGCAAGGTCAGAAGGTACGAGGCAGTCAGGCCCCTGCAAGTGCAGGACTCAGGATGTCTCCCAGAATTCATATTTAAGGCAAAACCTTAAAGAAGGTTATCTAATTCCATTTTAAGAATTGGTAAGGTTTCTAATGCTTACTCTCACTGTGAAGTTGTGTTGACTTATCTGATTTCTGCTTTCATCTCATTGGGTAATTTCAAACATTTTCCTGTAAATTGGAAGAAAACCTTCATATTTTCTATTGATGTAGGAACGCAAGCCCTGTAATCAAATCCACCCTTTCAGCAAATGAAATAGATTGAGGTCCTTTAGCCTGTTTTGGCAAGGATTATTTTTTTCATCTTCTTTTTCATGCTCCCCACTGCTTCCACATGTGTCTTAAAATAGTGTCTTAGATACAATTCTAGCAAGTATCTTATTAGTGCTATATAACATCATGGACCACATTTCCATTTCTTTCCATTCTATTTTTTTAATTTACCCAAGGGTGACATCACGTTGGCTAGTTACAGTACTGCACTCAGAACAGCATTTAGGAAAAACTGCTTATAGTGTTGTTTGAATCCTTCTCTGAGACTCACATCCGTGTATCCAAACTCACGTATTCCCTTGCAGCTGCAGATCCCAGCATGCAAAAAGCACTTCCATCTAATCATATTTTGCCTCTCATTGCAGCCATAGATATTGTGTTGCTGCCTTTAGCTTCCTTTAACAACAATATTTCTTCTCTTTTATTCCATACTGTCTGTATTACTTCTGGTTTAGTGCTTTCCATTCCCATTTAGTCAATTTGAAGTGGTTGGTTGACTTGCTTTGTTTTCAGAAAGCAAACCATTTTTACCATGTTTTCCGAGGTATGACTTTGCAGACACTCTATACTTTTCACAGATGGGCCAGGAGTTATTTTACTCTTTGAAAAACAATGCATTAAAAGTAATGATTCCTTGATATCACATTCTGTTTGTGTAAATATAGCCAGACCATTACTATTGCTACGAAGGAAACTAGGCTCAGCAATTAACCATTTCTGAGTCACAAAGGCAATTAACAATCCCTTGTTGAATCATAGAATCATTAAGGTTGGAAAAGACCTCCAAGACCATCAAGTCCATCTATTAACCAAGCAGCACCATGACCACCACTAAACCATGTCCCCAGGTGTCACATCCACATACCCTTTGAAGATTTTCAGGGATGGTGATTCTAGCACTTCTCTGGGGAGCCTGCTCCAATCCCGAATCACTCAGGAGAAAAATTTTTTCTGAATATCCAATCTTAACCTCCCCTTGTGCACCTTGAGGCCATTTCGTCCTGTCCTGCCACTCGCTATTTGGGAGAAGTGACTGACCCCCACCTGGCTACACCCTTCTTTCAGAGTTGTGGGGAGTGAGAAGGTCCTCCTGAGCCTCCTTTTTTCCAGACTAAGCAACCTCAGGAACCTCACTCCTCCTCATAAAACTTGCTGCTCCTCACGAGACAGTAACTTGAGTTCCTGGGAAGGAAACTGAACATATTTGGAAGCTGTGGGGGCCATCATTTCCTGCAATATAGACAGAAATGGTGCAGCTAGAATCTATACACAGGCATCCGGGCATTGTGCTGGACTAGAATGCCATGTAACAATGCTTTCTAATTCCCACAAAAACTAATGCCAAATTCTGCACTCTATTCTAATTTCTGGGGAAGTGCTGGTTGCCAAGTCATCCCAAAATATAGGAAAATAGAGAAGAAGAAAAAAAAATCTAAAGCCACTATGGTAGAAAAAATCTAAAGCTATGGTAGAAATACAATGTATTTTTGCAGACAATGTTGGTGACTGTGCAAAAAGCAATACCACCAGTTTGTATTCTGTTAGTGGTTGAGGACTTGCTGCACCCGGGGCCACAGTGAAGCAGTGCCTGGTGTGCAGGTGCAGGCAGAGAGCTCCTGTTGCCCCCTCGTAATCAAGGTGTCAGAAGCACAGAGGCTCCCTTTGCTCACTTCTGCAGCAGGAGGTGTCACTGACAACATTTTCACAGCTTATTCATTGGTCTGAGGACAGGAAATAGATAATGGGAGAATCCAACATACCCCAAGAAAAGAAGGGCAAGAAAAGAAACAGATTGCCATGAGGAAAATGATACTTAAGAATCAGAAAGGTTAACATCTAAATTAAAATAGAGAAATGGGACAAAAGAAGTTACAAAAGCAATCTTGCAGACAGACGTTACCAGAAACCTCTCAAATAAAGTCTAAACAAACAAAAGGAAGCAAGGACAACTTTGACACCAGAATCACAAAGGCAGAAGAGAGTGGCTTGGAAGTGGATGTTTGTTTTGCTTTCTTTTCTTTTGACATAAGAATAACAAAAATGGATAATTTGAAGTCTGTAAATCTAAGTCCCAGTGCAAGTTGCATTTCCAGAGAAGTCAGTGCCAATACTCCAGTGACTCAGCTCCTTCACTGAAATATTGACAATACTTGATAAAAGGGGTAATTGGCAAGCAAAAATTACATGATTTTGCTTCAAACCTGGAACTCTGAACAAAAATGGAGAATATGATGATTTTAAGTCAAATTCAGAAGTCAATTCCTCAGCATCAGAAATATGCTAAATATTGGGGGTTGCAGTCCTTCACAATTTCCACAGTGCTTGCTGTGGTGACACTTGCTGTGTCACAGCTGAAAATGCCACTCACCTCAGTAGGTACTCCCAGCCCAAGGACTCCCTACCTACTCTCTGTGTGTTCACTTCTTAGCAGCTTCCACAGAACACATACCTTTGTAGGGATGGAAATTGTTAGTATTCCACTCTGTCATAGGCTTTGACATTAACCAACTGCATAAAGAGGGATCTGTGTTTTCATAGAAACATGGAATGGTTTGGATTGGAAGGGACCTTAAGGTCATCCCCCTTGTCCTGTCACTACGTGCCCATGTAAAATGGCACTCAACCTCTCTTTCCCAGTCGCTCTCTTTTAGTTACACACTAAATTTGCCAATGGAACTACAGACTGAGCTGGATTTGACCTCAGAAGGAAAACCCACAGGGCAAGTTGGCCTTCTAAGTGACAATGTAAACTCACTAACTTTATTTAATATGATGGCAGTAGCAGCTCACACTCATCTGTGTTATTATGTTAAATGGAACCTTAACCAGATCACTGCTGAAATGCATGAGATGTCTGCCAAAGAGAGCACAGATCTCACTGCTGGAATGGCAAACCCTGAAAGATGACTGCAGGGATTGCTGGGGCCTTCCTGAGATACAGCAATGTCTCCATATAGCCTACGAGCTAAGTGAAAATCGAAAATTCTTAACATGACTAATTTAGAGCATATAACGTCCTTGCTAACACTGATTGCTATAATTACAATGCCAAAAACATCAATAACTTGGAAAGAATTATAAAACAATTTGGTTATTATCTGTCAAGCTCTGAAATAAAAAAGTTGTACAGCTTATAATCTGGAAATTCACAAAGTATTCTCTCTGAATTTCCCTCCATTTTAACACACATGTAGAGACCCCAACATTCATCCTGGTTCTTGCTGAAAATTTTTCTTGAACAAAAGCTACCTGTGCATATTTGAAACCTGATTTTAGAGAGAGCCCTTCGCTTTTGCAGCTTTAATTTCTTTCTCAAGATTTTCCAACAAGCTTTTCCAAAATGTAAAATATCCCTTCCACTCATATGTCTTAGTACTTTTATCCTTTTAGAAATATTTTTGCTTGCTAGATTTCCTATAGGCAGTTTAGGAGCTCATCCAGATGTATAATAAGCGAGAGTCAGTGGAAAAAAAATCAAGGCAGAATTACTAGGAAGACAAATGTTTTTGAGCTATGCTTTCTCCTTCCTTGAGTAATGCACTGCTTATAACCATTATATTCCTCCCTCACAAACCTTTCTTAGAGAGGGATGACCCTTACGCTGCCCTCCCATCTATCCCTCTTCCACTCCTCTTTCCATCTGCTCTGGCAAACCCGTTAAATCTGCATTAAGAGCTGTGAAAAGAAGAATGTTTGACAAACTGGCTTGACTGCTGCTGACTCTGGTATCATCTGCTGTCATTTGCTTCTGTTGCTGTCAGCTTTAAAGGTCAAAGGAAAGAGTAAGTGTGGCCCCGGAGGGGCAGCGGTCCTGGGGAAACAGGTTGGCATCTTCCATCCTCTATAGCAGCTCCTTTGCTATAATAGCTTTAAAATGTTCAAAGGCTTTTATTTCCTCTGGCACTCAAGCTGAAAAACTGGACTCAACCTTTCACACAGTTTGGGTGAATTTTTCTGCATTATCAGTTTTCTTGCATAGGTAAAGGTTCTCTGAAGCTTTAATTACGAATGGGTTTTGAAGCCCAAATTACCTGTCCTTGGGAGAATGAAAGATGCATAAGCAGACACTGTACCAGGCACTGGTACTTAAACACAGAAATAGACTTGTCATTTTTAAAAAATCTGTCAAGAAGGAAAAATTCTTGCAATTCAGAACTAGAGTCCATTAATTGAAAGGGCAAATAAAGATGCACATTTTAAACCAGGCTATCTGAAGCTAGCTAATTAACATTAGTTTATCTGCTGACGTGACTGATAAAAGATATGTACCTAAAGTATTCATGTTAGAGGACTTAGTCACATTATCACACATTACTGGGCACAGACACATGAAAACAGGGACATTTTGAGTCCCTGTTTTATCACTATCCTGGTGCACAGACAATGAAGGCAGACTGAAAGTTTAATAGCATACCACCACATTTCCATATATCACAATTTATGTAGGGATGACCTTTTCAATATCTTTCCACTTCCTGCACCACAATAGTGTAAAACATCAATATACAACAGCAGGAATTTTTCATCTAAGACCTCAGTGACTCCAGATTTTAGTGGAAAAACTCTAGAAATAGCAAATGTTTGTCTTCCCATTTCTGACCCTGATTTTGCATTTGCGTTGAAGTTATAATCTTTCCCTTTGATTTTCTATGAAAGCAGCAGTAAATCATATATTTTTTTCCATTTTTCTGACACTTTCAGAGTGTGCTGTTTCCTAGATCATTATTCTTCCTCTTTTTCCATTTCCAGTCTTCTCTTTTGCAATGCTTGCCATTATTTTTTTTAAGTCTAGTTCCTGTCAATTTATTACAAACTTTCTGAGAAGTTGCATTTGGCACAAGACATTTTTTTACTATAATTTAAAACTTTCAAGTATTTCCCATCTGTTTTATATGACAGTAATGAGAGTCTTAAAAAGGGACTCTATTTTTGCAGTGTTCCAAAAATGCCTTCTGTGCTGTATATTGTTTAGTAATACTCTTTGCATAGTGCCATTAATCTATAAGGGCCAGATGCTGATAGTGGGTTTTACTGCCCTCAACTTCCACAAGAGTCAGAAATAGGTGAAGATCTTTCTCTTTCTGTAGGATGTGATCAGTGCTTGGCAGAAGCAGATGCTAATTGGCCCAGTGGGAGAAACATAAATGCACAGATATGTGTAAAGTGTGCTTGGGTTTTTTTTAAGATTAACTATGGATCAACCTTGTGGTTTGTCTGAAGCAAATAACACCTGCTATTTTTTTTTTTTTGCTGAACATTTGCAGTACTGTACTCAGAAGTTTCAGTAAAAAACCCAAAAGCTTATCTTGTTTCAGTTTCTTTCACTGAAAGCTGTTTTTTCAGTAATACACATGTATTCACTGAAAGAATGAAAATGAGAAAATGTATCTCTCAAGTTGGAAGTGTGAAGGTAAAAACAGCATAATGCAGCACTAACAAATGTTCAGTCTCTAAGCTATAATCTAGACACTTATTGACTTGACTGCTTTCTCTTAGGCCAAAGGGAGAATATCTGTAAAGTCTTAACCTAAATTTGCTTATCACAAGGAAATTCATCCACATGCTCCAGAACCAGAAACTGCCCCTACATGCTGGTAATCTGAACAGGTGGTAACCTGAATAGGTGGAAAAAGTACCTATTCCATTGATGTGCCAGTGCAGTCCATAGCAAATCAACTCACCCACTGGTAAATACATAAGCAAAGATTTGGTGAAGTCTTTCTAAACAAAACAAACCTTTTAAACTGAACTTTCTGTAGTAGGGTAGGAGTCTGGCTAAAGAGTTATTACAAGAGGAGCTCTATCTCTTAGGTCTTTGTGAAGGTATTGCCTTTCCTTTCTTGCTGGTCCATCTGCAACGTTTCTGGCCATCTGTTTCTTCCATGATCATGCTTTAAATGAGAGAGAATTGAACTGAAATTCATAAGATATTACCCCCTAGCAGGAATCAAGAAGTTTTGAAGATTGATTTAGATGAGACATAGGACTGGGAGTACTGAAGTATGGGGAAATTCCACCTTCTGAGCCACTCTATGTCTCACGGGAATATTTGTCTGGACTTTTCATTTACCCAAAGGAAAAAAAGATAATGTTAGAGATTCCTTCCTTGCATGGTGATGAGGTAACACTCACTCCTAGAAAAAGAGTGAAACCAATTAATCTGTTTCTACAAATACTGAGAGCCAACTGGAAATGGGTTTGTTTCTGCTAGAGACAGAGGATTATTCATTATTTTGTGGGATTACTGACATGATCCCTATCATCTCTACTATGTCATATTCCTCCTTGTACAGCATCAGCAAAATCTGAAAAAACCTTTTTTGTAAAACCTTGTTAGATGGAAAGAGAAAAGAGGAATGTCCTTGAAAGAAATCTTTGCAGTGGGCAGCTTCTGCACCTGATGATTATTCAAGAAAAAGACCCCAGTTTGACTCAAAGATATACACTGAATAGTTTTACATGTATGTTAACAGTTATTCTACTTATGGACAGGGAACACTACATATGACAAATATTGATAATAAAATAACCTTATTTACATTGAGTTCTTTAAAATTTTAATTTCTCTTACTCCAAGTGGTGTTGGATACACCTACATAAGCAAATTCAGCAGTACTACCAAGTTTTGCTGGGTAATAGAAGATTTTACATCATGAACCCTTCTAGCAACGTTTTGCTCCATGTCAGTGGCTTGGTCTGGACAATGCCTGGGCATTCTTCAGTAGGTAGCACAGACCAAGTCCCATTCCCAGCAGGCAGCTTATCCATCCTCACCACTTTGGACAGCAATAAAGCTTCACAGCATGGCCGTCAGCTCTTCCACAGCTTAGGGCTCCAGGTCAAAGAACAACCTTGGGCTGCTGTTTTACTTCTACCTACTTCAAGCTCCTCTAAAATTAATGAAGAGACAGAAGCACCTCCAGAGGCCAATTTCTCCCCATAATTTGGGCACCTGTTTGAAGTATAAGCATGCTTCTAAGATGTCCTTTTCTTCTCTGTCTGTACCTCCACTGCCTACAGATGGATTTAGACATTTATTACTTAGACAGCTAACATGAAGGCAAATCCCACCTTTCAAACCCTAGTGCTAACAAAGCCACACAGGGAATGCCATTTGGGCATTCTTCTCAGTAGATCTGTGGTCTAAAAGCAATTGGGGCAGGTCCAGAAGATTATATGATTATTTTTTCCTTATTTCTTCCACATCAACTCCTGCCTCCAGATGAAGGTGAGGCTCTCGTTGCACCATGAAGTGTGAGAAATCACAGAACATAGGACTAGGTCTAAAAAGCACTATGGATGGGAAAGTGAAGTCTCAGTCTCAGGATACACATTAGCCAGCATGGGCTTGGAGCTAGATACTTAAACACAAGGAACAGCCAGGAGAAGGCAGCTCTTTCTGACTTCGGGATGCTCGATTCTCACAAAAGTGCTCCCTGCAAACTGGTGCTCACCTTCTGCCACTCTAGACCAGAAAAAGTTTTGCAATGAATTTAATTAAACTGGTCCTTGCAGGCAGGGGGGATTACAGCTTATTTTTGCCTTTTCCACTATATTTTTCTTCCATTTTCTTTTCCTCCTTCTTCATTCAGTAAGAACAGGAGTGAATAGTTGGAGGAGAAGAGGATTGGGGTTTACCAGGGCAGAAAGCAGCACGGGAGACAACAGGATGTGTCAGGGAAACTGATTTGTGCCATTCCATTGCTCTACCAGGTGAGTTCACTAATTCACCAAGATCCACAGCCTCTCTGGACACTAAGGGAGTTTGTAGACACAGTTGTCTGGCAGTGGTCCACAGGGAGGAAATCGAGGAACAGCCAAGCCCAGAGGGGATCCTGTCTTCTATTAGCTCAGGGTTTTTTTTTATTTGTAAATTAAGCCAAAGTCCTTGAAAGGGGAGAACTATGCATTTTCTAGTTGGAAATTGTGTTCTTAGAGTGAGTGCTGGCACTGCTAGTGATGTGTCAGATCAGGTGCTGTCCTGATCTGGAAAAAGGAACCAGTTCAAAAATGCAGCATAGAACTTTGGCTGTTAAACAGACTAAACTTCCACTATGTTATAGCACTTCCAAAGCAAATCTAAATTAAAGAATATTTTTTTTATGCTGAACTCTTGCAATGTATGAAGATAATAGCAATGTTGAAGTGGGAAATAGAGAATACACATTAAAAATGGAATAAAACTTAGGTCTCCATGCAGCTCATGGATGAAGTCTGATCATTCCATGTTTCATTTTATGATACATATGCTCACTGAAAATAGGACTATTTTGATTTTTGCTGCTCCACACCACCACCGTTCCTGAGAAGGAGCAGCAGCTGCAGTGTCTTAAATTCATCCTCCACTAGATGGCAACTGCTGAGCTTTCGCACAGCACTGCAGAAACTGTAAAGCAGCAACCGAGTATCTTCTCCAGACAGACTGCTGGAGTACCCCTGCTTTATTTGCAGCTGCCTAAAGGTTAGCCGCCAATCCGTTCTGCTCCTGACACAGTTTGCACAAGACACATGTTAAAATGGAATATGGAGTTTAAAGTTAAAAAAGCAGGAATTCACTCATCAGATAAGTGGGGTCACGGCTACCTTACAGGTCATTCAGTCCAACTCTCCTGCCATGGGCAGGGGCATCTTCAACTAGATCAGGTTGCTCAGAGCCCTGTCCAGCCTGGTCTCGAATGTTTCCAGGAATGGGGCATCCACCACCTCTCTGGACAACTCCAGTGTTTGATCACCCTCATCGTAAATACTTTCTTCCTTATACCTAGTCTGAACCCACCCTCTTCTAGTTTAAAACGACGACCCCTGTCCTATTGCTACATTCTCTGATCAAAAGTCTGTCGCCACCTTTTTTGTAAGCCCCCTTTAGATGCTGAAAGGCTGCAATAAATGTCCCTTCCAACGCAAACAATTCTGATTTTGTGATTCTAAGCTTTTCAGCTTTGGATCATAGCGATAGGCTGGGGACTGTAACCAATAATTACCAGCAGTCTCTTATTTCATTTCCTTTAGTTTATTTTGTAGAGGTAATAAATATGGAGCAGTTATTCTCCAATTTTCTCATGATATAAAGACCTGCATCTCACAATAAAATTGACAGCCTTTAAACAAAAGTCTTGATTCTTAATAATTTCAATTTTTGCTTGAAACTGTTCACTGGATTTAAGTGGGATTTGTGTGTAGGTCATATTCAAAGCCTTTCTGAAATTTATTTCAGTTAAAAAAGAAGGTTCTGCACAAAAATAAATACAACCATAGAGCCCATGCAATAGTCATAAAAAACCTATTTGGAAAAGTACATCCTGACTGAGACCTCCTCCCACATGCTTGATCTCTCTCTGAAAGATATCTGCCAGACAACAGAACCTGCTTCTACTTTTGGTTGCATGAGCATTTTCTGAAATAACTCTGCCGGAAGTATTTGAATCAAACTTATAAATATTGTATTGTAATCAAGTACAGTATTTTCAGACAAATAATAACACTCCTCATGGTCTATAATCTTTCCTTTTTCTGTAGAGTTTAACCTCACAAGCAAGCACAGAAAGAGATTTTTATTGATGAATTGACGAAGTTTGGCAGGGCTTTTTCCTGTCCTTCTTTTTATTATTGAATATATTTTCTTGCCTTACTGATATGGATTGTACACCAAAAAGCTTTCTCGGAATTAGATTTTGAACTAAACTTGGTGGTATTTTTCTAAAAGACATAAAACACATACCAGATATGATAATGGACTTATTAGTTAATGGTCAGTTATTTTCTGGCAATCTGTCCTCAAAAGGTCTGGCAGGGCAAGAAGCAGATCCTTTAGCTCCTCTTTGAGATTTATTTTTTGATGCTCGTCCTCCCATTCATTGAGGAAAAAATATTTCATCTTCACAGACACTTTTTTATGGGATAGGCAAAAATTGTGCAGCCTCATCTCTTCCCACATGGCAGTTTTACCTGCCTGCCCGTCCCTGTCTCTGTCTGTCAGTCAACTGGGCCACCCACAACTGCTTTCCATCCCTCTCCGTATCAGTCCTTAAACTTGTCATCACTGCAGGCTTTTGTCCATCTCTCCTAGGTGACTGTGGGTAGATGACTCTAATGAACTCCTCAAGGAGCACTGAGGAAGCAATAGTGGTGGAGAGTCCACACGGCCATATGTAAGAAGATGGTTTTTACTTAATATTTGTTAATGATTGATCTCTTAGAGATTAGCTGAAGTTTTCTTGTGTCATGTGATGACTTAACCATTCAGTGCTATTGACATTGATGCCATTGATGCAATTTTGCAGGTTTTAAAGCCTTAGTTATGCTGTGGAACTCTTCTTCCTGCTCCCTTAAATATTTTTAGTTTGCAAAAAAACCCACTAATTTTTGCAACACCAGTGTTAGGAGTCTAAATTTTTGTGAGACACTTTGTTCTCCCTTGAACTGTAGTTAAACTGGATTCTTAAGAACTATTTTTCTTGTAATGGAATTTAAAACACATCATCAAAGCAGCAGTTGCTGGCAATGATGGTGTTTCAATTCCCAGGACAAGAAGTTTAGGGAAATTTATGGTTAGGATTACACAAAATGGTTGTCTGTGACAGCAGAGCTTTGAACTCACTAGACTGTCACCTTCCACTAAACCAGGTTGCTCCAAGCCCCATCCAACCTGGCTTTGAACACTTCCAGACTCTGGGCAACCTGTGCCAGTGCCTCACCACTCTCACAGTAAAGAATTTTTTCCTTATATCTAATCTAAATCTACTGTCTTTCAGTGTGAATCTATTCCCCCTTGTCCTGGCACTACATGCTCTTGTAAAAAAGGCTCTCTCCCTCTTTCTTGTAGGTTCCCTCTAGGTACTGCCAGGGAAATTGCGACTCTTGAGAAGAATGTCAATTAGAAGTGCTGGAATGCAGTTTTGTCTGTCCTGAGCTTCCACACTGGATGTACCATGAAGTACAAGCAGCCAGTGGACACCTTTGGACTGCTTTAGGAAGGGATGTGCATGGGGATTTTGTAATGATCACACAAGGATGTTGTATGCATTCTTTACACTTAGAAGTGGCACAGACCAGAGAAAGAAATCAAACCCAAAACACCTGCTCAACCAGAAACCCTCATTTAAACACAACAGGCAAGAAGTGAGACAAATCATCAATAACAGGACTGGACCAAACCGCAGAATATCTTCAAAAGCAACCAGAATTTCCCAAAGCCATAATAACACCACAAGCAGCTCATAGCAGAGACTAACAACCTGCCTCAAGCATAGGGAGCGGAAAACATGAAAAGAGCAATGAAGCCTTACAGCATCATCAAAACAGGAATTCTGGAGGTTTAGTGAATATAAAGGCACTGGAGACTGAGGTAACTGCCAATGCAACTTCATTTAAATATTTTTGGACTATGAGCTGTTACACTCTTTTTCAAAAGTTTCCTAATTTGGATTGACATTTCTTGCATCTCCAATAGCATTTACATGACTAATAACTTGGCCAAAGCGACAAGTTTTCTGCCTGTGAATCATAAAATGAATATAGCTGAAAAGGGAAGATAAACAGCCAAATCCAGACAACTCTGGAAACATAAGTTTCTTTAACCAAAGAGATGTAAGATTTTAAGTAATAATTGGAAAAAAAAAAAAAAAAGCTATTTGTATTGTTTACACTGGTTTCATCTATTAGCCAGTGATTACCCAGTTGAGTATAACCCAGCTAGTACTACCACAATTTGCTTTTTTCCCCCAGGTTGTCTTTGGACTCCTAGCAAAGTTTTAAAAAACACAGAAGTATCTTAGGAACTGAGGACCAATTTTGAAAAACTAAGGTCACGTCTAAATGGCAGATTGAAGTTTAGACATGGCAGCCTGGAAACTGAAAGGAAGCTGACAGCATGAAACACTGAGTGAGTTAATTTCCCTTGCCAGCAGAGAGGCATGAGAAGGCTGAATCCCACTGACTTGGCTATTTCTAGGTTTGTTGGTTATTTTTTGTCAAGGGCCTGGGCCCCTGTTGGGATTGGAACCCGGGGTTCCAACCCCTGTCCTCTGCCCTGGGGCTTTTCTTCCTTTGGTTTGTCATGTTGGAAAAAATGCAGCAAGAGATCTTCTTC
>VZTN01025989.1:41352-119294 GCA_013400515.1 Erpornis zantholeuca
ACCAACCAACACACCACAGGAACTGGTGTCAGAGAAGAGAGGAAGAGAACGAGGAGAGAGAAGAAGAAGAAAGAAGGAAAAACCACACCCAAAAATCTCCATCTTATCCCTATGTAATACATAGAGCAAGATCCTAAAAACTACAACTAAACTCTCTGTGGTACACTAAACAAAAATCTCTTCACCTCTCTGGTGCATTCAGGTTCTCCCAAAAGTGGAGGGAGCTTCTCCAAAAGCCTAGGTTGCTGGCTAGGCCACTTTTGAGGAGCTCTGGGGATATAAAGAAACCACCAGAGGAGCAGGAGAAGTTTTCAGGCTTCCCTGGACTCCGACAATTTTTTATTTTTCCCTTTCATCTCCACCTACCCTAGCTGTGAGTGTCGAGAAAACATCATCAAAAAAAGAGAATTTATGGAAAGCACCAGTAACTCTGCCAAATGGAAAATTAGTAGGAAAACTTGAATCCATACCATTGAAGAATTAAATCATAGAATGGTTTGGGTTGGACCTTAAAGACCATCTAGTTCCAAACCCCTTCCACTAGATCAGGTTGCTCAAAACCCCATCCAGCCTGGCCTTGAACACTTCCAGGGATGGGGCAGTCACAACTTCTCTGGGCAAACTGTGGCAGTGCCTCACCACCCTCACAGTAAAGAATTCCTTATATCTAATCCAAATCTACCATGATTCAGCTTAAAGCCATTACCCCATATCAAATCACTTCCTGTCCTGGATGAAAGTCCCTCCCAGCTCTTTCAGCCTGTTTAGGTACTGAAATGTGCTTTAAGATCTCCCAGAGCCTTCTCTTCTCCAGGCTGAACACCTCCAACTTTCTCAGGCTGTCTTCATCACAGCACAACACAGAGGTGCTCCAGCCCTGTGAGGAAGAATCACCTCCCTCAGCCTGCTGGTCACACTTCTTTTGATTGCTACCAAGAAATACTACACCTCAGCCACACACCCCGATGGATAATTTGACTGTCACTTCCAGAAACCCTGCTGCTGTGTTTTAATATCTCACATTTGTACACAGAGATAGATGAGAGGTTAAGGACAAACTAAAGGTCAAGATTTGGCCCAATAGAATATAAAGAAATCCAGAAAAAGTGAAAGATTTTGTTTTAAAAGACTGCAGAATAAAGGTTGTTGGCTTTTTAAGTATAAGGCTTCATACTTATGAAAAGTATGCGTTTTAGTTGTCAAACTAAAGTCTAAAACAACTCTAAAAAGGTTTGAGATGTTTCACTTCACATGAACAATTTTGTTCTGCTTAAATCATCATTTATTTCATTTTCATGAAAAATTGAAAAGTCAACAATTCACCCTGTTCTATGTGAAAAACTGGGTTCTCAAATGGAACAAAAGAAAGAGGGTGGGTAATGAGCAATCAATACATTGAAATAAGACCCTTTAAATGCCTTGGACAAATGTATTAAGTAAGTCACTACCCAAGTTTTCATTTCAATCACTGAAATACTCATAGTGTTTGATTTCAATACACCAATCTTATCTAATGGTATTTGAATATATTAAATATTTCTCTTTTATTTTGTGATGTTTCCAGAATAAATGAGGATTAAAGAAGGGGGGAAAAGAATATTCTGTTCTTCTGCAGTAAGGATCTGGCAAGTTTTACTACTAGGAAAATAAAGCAAATATTGAAAAGACGTCAACATCTAGGAAATAAAGGACCAGGCGAAATAAACTGCAGTGGTTTCTAAAGAAGGAGTTATTCCTTAATGGTCTGCTATTGCCAAAGCATCACATTCCTAGGAATGTGTCAGCAGCAAGACACTGATTTCTTCAAGATCACTTGCAGTTGCTATGGCCACTCCCTCCTGTTGTGTGGAACAGTCATAGAGCTTTTAACAAGTGACTGTGGTATGAAAAGAAAAATGCAGAGTAGATTTATTAAGTATTTATCCTGCACTAATGGGAATCCAGGACCATTTTGCAAAAATGGAACCCAAAGACTTGAAATCTTACTCATAGAATGACTGATTAGTCTGGATTGGAAGGGATCTTTAAAGATCATCTATTCCAACCCTTCAGCTAATAGCCAGTCCAGCCACTTCAGCTAGGTATTTAGTGATGGTTTCCAGCTTCTTTCCCCATTCCCAATATTTATTTTTTCTTTTTCACCTAGACAAAAGCCTGTAACATCTGAAAGAGTTTTGGGCTTAACATCTTCACAGGCAATGAACTCATTGCCCTAATGATGAGCTCCAGACTCTGGCCTCCTGTAAAATATCATATCAAATTAGAACAGAATAATACAATCATTCAATTGTTAGGGCTGAAAAAGGCCTCTAAGATCAAATTCAAGCTGTAGAGGTTAGGTTAATTTTCAATTTCCTCCTTAGAGGTGGACTTAAAAGTGTGAGTACCTCCTCTGAGCAGAGCTCTGGCACTGGCAGCTTCAGAGAGAACACAGGGTAGGTGTCAGGCCATAAACTTTATGGCCTTGCAGAAGAGACACAAATGAGAGCTGAGAGGTTCCCCTTTCTTCACTGGGCTTCCCTGCTGCTCCCATGCAGTGAGAAAAGTCCAAAGAACAAAAGAAGACAGGGAGGAAATTATTCAAGAATAAAAAAAAGTGAACAGCAATATGAAATAGTAACTTGGGCTGCCTTAGGGGAAGTAGGAAACCAGATTTAGACACCTAACTCATGATTGTCATTTCATGAATGCACAGTGTGACAGTGTATACAAAGGATCCTCTCTCTAGCTCTTGTCACAGCCCCTCCCCAGTGATCATCAATAAAGTTCTGGCTTAGACTGCTGGAATAAGCTGTCTGGGGCTTTCTGAACATCCTCTGCCAAGAACAAGTGGCCTTTCTAAGGGGTGGCAACTTCCAGTTTACTGCAGATCCAGAATGTTGATAGATTTTATGAGCACATTGTTTTGCTCCTTGCAACATTTATTACTGCTACTATGCTTTGTTTCAAGGTTTTTCATATTTATTCCTGTCTTCTTCTCTCACTTTCCATTTTCCAATCCTCCCATATCCATTTCTTTGTACTTCCAGCACTTTAACTGCAGTGGTGTATCAACAGGATCTCCTGCAGTTGTGCTCTCTCCAGCATATTGCTATTGTCTAGTTTCAGTATTTCCATAATGGAACAGATTTCTTTTTTCCCCAGGGGCAAAAGCCACATTTTCACATAGTCCTGTCATCTCAGAGTTAGGCTGAAGGTATCTCTAACATTTGATCTTAGTAAACTCACGTGGAGTTTCATGTCAACTTGCCTTGCAATGTGAGGATTACAGTGGATAATCTAAATAAGTAATTTCTGCTCATATCTAATGCAAAGATGAGGGGCAATGTGCCAGGCCTTGGGAGAAGGGTGGTGAAGTAAACCTGCCTGGATATTGAGTTCAGTCTTACTCAGTCTCTTTGTTAATTATACCTGGAAGTGGCATTTAAGGCACATAAATAAAACTAATCTTTGAGAGCAGCTATAAATATTCATAGTCAGAGATATAATACAAAGAGGCCTGAAGAAACTAGAAATAAAATTATAGTAAAAAGGAAAAAAGAAGTAATGAAGGCAACAGAGGGAAAAATCTGAAGCCTTGGCTTAGTTTTTAATAAGCATTTTAATAAGCTTGTGATAATGAAATAAACTAGATCAGAATATTTTCTGTGCAACAATGGCAGTTCTAATTTTGCATATTTTAGTCTATGCAACCATCAGAAGCCCTAAAGGGCAACTGGAAGCTCTTCCAGCTATTTGCAGACAATCCCTTAAGAAGCCTTTGCTAAAGCTCACTTTCAGTTCAATCTGATTAAAAAAATCAAAAAGCAGATGAAAGGAAAACCAGATTTCTTTAAGTCTGCAACCTGTTCGTTAATTACCGAGTGTGGCAGCTGTGGTCTGATTGTTCCCAGCCTGCTGTACCTTCCTCCTCCCACTCACTCCTGCAGAACAGCCTTTGCTCTGCACCTTTTGGCACCAGCATCGCTGCAGTGGCAGGCTGATCCCCACCTCTGCTCACACCCCCACATTCAATTCACATCTCTTACCACTGCACACACAAACAATATTTCTACAAGGCTCAGCACAGCACTGTACACAGATTAATGCTGCTCCCCACCTAGGCTGGTAAATACTGTTTCTCAGCAAGTGCACTGCTCTTTGCTGTGAATAAAGCATTCAGCTCTTCCCACAGACCACGGAGTCTGTCCACAGCTGATGTTGTAAAATGAAGCAGACAGAGAGACACTGGACTGAAATAGGAGTAACCCCATTGTCTCACTCATAGATTTCCTCACTCGTAGAAAAGGAAAAATACCTGCCACAATATTTAACTTTGCATAAGAAAATTTTCTTTTGTATGTAGATTCCCCATTTGTACTTGAAAATAGATAATCTAGATCACAAGCCAGTAGAGTAACCTATATGCAGTTAATTTATACATGTCTATTACAAAATAGCTCCCAATCTTTTTAAGAGGAACAAAAGAATATCTCCTTTCACAGATTTAGGTCCATCTGCTATAATTTTTAGCTAGTAGCCATCAAAGTAACTAGTCTGTATGTGAACCCAGCTGCATAAATTTCACATATTCATCACTAAACTAATTTCGAAATTCTACAGTTCTCAAATAAATGTCTAAGGTTTGGTCCCACATTTATGAAAGCTCCTCTTCCCACATATCAAGTAGCACTGATAGGACTAGAAATGTGAAGTCATGTGAACACTTCATGTCTTAGTGCAGAGACTGCAAAGAGATTTCTCAGCCAAAACCTGCTAGCAAAGTTTGGCAAAATTCTGCATGGAATATTTTTGCAAGTTAAAATTCCATCTCTGTGTTACAATTCTACTCTCAGAGAGTATTTCTAGTTTCTGTTTCAATTCCAGGTCTGCTATAGATTTAAAATACAGGTCAATGTCTTTAACACCATTCAAGAAATATGACATGGCAATATAAAATTTTGCAAATTCATAGTAACATTTCATTTACTGTTTTTATCAGTCATGCAGGGAGGAAATTAAAACAAGAGAACTCAAAGTGGTTAAGATTTTTCTGCTGACTGTCTGTGAATTCTGAATATTCATTTCTTCCTAATTTGGTTCCTACCACAACTTTCTTTTATGCTTGCTATTTCAGCACATTCAATTTATTAGCATGGACAATCAATAGCCGAGAAGGCTGTTTTACATAAAGCCTTTGGCAATGGATTGAAGACCTTTCTAGCCATACCTCTTTTATCAAAACTGATGTCTTTATCAGCACTCAGAAAAAGTGTGCTGCAGTAGCAGCTGCGTCAGGCTACTGCAATACTTGCTCTATCCCTCAGCCACAGATCCTGAACTGAGAAGTGAGAGAACCTCAGCTACTCTTGAAGACCCTGCGTGATTTGTGGCAACTTATCCTAAGTCAAGGCTACAACCATCTAGACACATACCCTAAGCTGCTTTCTTGAACCTCCTCTCTATTCTCATCAGGGCAAGAACATCCATTTTTTCACACTGCTTTAGTTGGAATAGAATGGAGTATTTCAGTTGGAGGGGGCACACAAGGATTTTCCAGTCCAACTGCAAGACCAGCTCAGGCCTGACCATCAGTCAAAATGAGTTCTTAATGGCAATGTCCAAATGCCTCTTAAACAGCGTCAAGGCTTGGGGCATCCACCACCTCCCTAGGGAGCCTGCTCTGGTGTTTGAACACCTTCTCAGTAAAGAAATGCTTCTCATATCCAGTCTGAACCTCCCCACTGCAGCCTTGATCCGTTCCCACATGTCCTATTCCTGAATACCACAGGGAAGAGAGATTAGCACCTCCCCATCCTCTTCCCCTCCTTAGGAAGCAGCAGAGAGCAATGAGGTCATTCCTTAGCCCCCTTTGCTCCAAAAGAGACAAAACCAGAGTCCTCAGCCACTTCTCACAGCCTTTTGGCACCAGCTTTGTTGCCCTTCTCTGGACACATTCACATCCTTCTTAAATTGTGGGGCCCAGAAGCACCCACAAGGAGTTTCACCAACGCTGGAGCATGAGCTGGACCCTCTCCTTCCAATCAGCCCCTCACTACATAGTTAATTCTGTGCAAACACAGGCCTACACGGAGGCAGCCCTGTTTGCAAACTCCTGGATCAATGAACAAAATCACCATAAGTCACAGCCTTTGAGATGTGTGTTGCAGTATCACAGTCAGAGCTACAGGACACATGGAAATTGCTTTCCATACTGTAAAGCACCACATGTGCTCTTGTGCTTTCAGTTCTTGCAGAGCTAATTCTACCTTTATTGGAAAAGAGAGGAAGGTTTCTGAGAGATTATTGCTTTTCTGGCAAGTTTCTAACATGGGAATGAGCAGCATGTCTCATACTCACAGTATGGATAAAATTTCCATGGTGAACTTCTAAGGCATGTTTTACATTGTTTTGGACATTACTGTGCAGAATTATTACTAGTGATATTTTAAATAACTACTGTGATTATAATTGCACTAAGAGTTTTTCAAGCATTGCTGCCATGGGGTCCTTTGCAACTAAAGCCAGAGTTCTAATTACCTATGATAAAGTTGTCCAATACTTGCCATTGTGCAGGTTTTTCAGAAAAAGAGCATTAATACCTTTTTTTTCCCCTCAGCTGCAGTTGCTAATTCAAAAAGACAGTGATTTACTAGCTTGAACTTAGAAGACATTTTTCACAACTGAACCATAATTCTGTTTTTTAAAAGTCTGTGTATTTATTTCACTGTTGTTTAAATCTCAGAAAAAATGTATTTTAAAAAGTTCATGCTCACATACAGATAATGGGAAAGGGTATTCAATTGAGACACTGTTTAAGAACCCTTTCTTTAGGAAGAATCAGAACTGGAATATCTTAATTTAGTTTACACCCATCATACTTTTGTACAGAACAAAGAAAACAAAGAACATAAGCAATGCCCATAGAAACACCATACACATGTTCTTTGAATATCTGGCTTTTCTTTCTGAACCACGTAGTTTCTTTGCCACACCATTAACTTCTGCACAGCTCCAAAGATAAAGATGCCAACAGTGACTTTCTTTTGTATCACCTTGTAAAATATATAGGCTGGTTTATAATATCACCACACCACCCTGAAAGCTCTGTTTGTTTTTGCATAGAACATTTGTCATTTAGCTTTGCTTTCAGTTACCAACAGTAGGAACAGGAGCCAGTGTGCTGCATGGTTAAATTTTTAATGAACTAATTGGGATTTTACCCTGGGATAAAGGCATTTCAGTCCAAGCATTTGCATATTCAGTTCCTGGTAGACCCAGGCCATATTCACTTGAATTTGTAATTTAATATGCAATTCTTGTGCACAGCTCTGTGCAAATACCATATGTGACTATTTGCCACAGCCTTCACCCAAAGCATCCACTAACCATGGCAACGTGGGCATCAGATGTTGCATAAGCAACCTGACAAGGGCTGAATTTTTAAATTTGTACACACCACAATTTCAAAGCCAAATTCCTGCACATTTGGAGCTCTGGAAAACAAAAAAAACCAAACCAAACCAAACCAAAAANTTTTAAACCCACAGTTAGCATCTGGGTTTGGATGTTTCGGATCAAATGTTTGAGCCTGAGCTCTAAGAATTAAATGCCTCAATTCAAATTTAAATAACTAAATAAGTGGCCTAATTATAAGTGTTGAGACTTGAGTGAATCTCTCTTGTTTACTCTAAGGGGTGAGGCATTCTGCAAACCCATAAGGATGCAAACAGGATACCCTAACAGCTAAGCCTGGAGCACCCAGACTAGAGCATCTTTAAAAACTGAATTTGGATTTATTTCTGAGTGTATCTGTGATACAAAACTGAATGTGAATAGGCAGTGTCCATAAATTATACCTTCTGAGGCAAAGCCAGGAGGATTCCTCATTTTCCCAGGGTACCTCTTGAGGTGTCCCAGGGCACCTCAGCAGTGGGAATGCTGAAGTGGCTGGGATTGAATCTGGCCCTGGGAGTTGCCTGGGTGCCGGTGTAGCTGTGAGATGCTCCTGGTGCTGAGCTCAGAGCTCACTGCTTCACTTGTCTCCAGCACCACCCTTGTGTAAGTGGAGATGACAGTTTATCCACATCAGCACACAAGGATTCTCTGGGGGTGTTAGGGAGGCAAACTGTGTCATCACTTCCCCTAGGGCACAGTTCCTTCCTGAAAGGGCTAGAATGGAATTCACCTCTGCATGCCTTTTCCCACTTCTGATAATGAATTCCTACACAGGAAACAAGAGAGTCAAAATCCTTCTTCCTCTGCTCAGCACTTTGTCCAAGCCAAAAGCCTTTGCCCCCTAGGCAGCCATGGGAGCCATTCTGGTATTTTTATCTGCTAATTGAGCTTAGAATTGAGCTAGTGTGGCACATCTCTCCTAACCAAAAGGCTCAGCTGTTTAGAGATACTCAGCTGTGAGTAATGCCTTCAGCAGTCACAAAGGCTGAAACGCTGGGCTGCCCATCCTGTTAGTGAGTGCTCACAAGTTGGCCAGATCCAGGCCTGGAGGGAGGAACTCCAAAAAAGCACAATGCTGTAAAAGATGGCATTTTTCTAGAAAGTCCTCCACTTTTGATTGCCAGTAAGAGCTGTGTTTTGACCTGGAAACCCACTTTTCAGAGGAGGCTGCCTAAAGCTAAAAAAGGGGTTAGCATGGTGCAGGCTAGAAAATGAGCTAAGCAAGATATAAAAATTCAGAGAAGCTGAATCAATGCATTTCTACTGCAGAAAACATTAGAGAGGCTAGAGGGAGTCCACGCTCCACTGCTTAGGAAATGAAGTGAGGCTGGGCTGGCTTTGAAACAATATCTGTTGTCCTAGAAGGTTCATGGAGATAATAAAGTGTGACCATGGGAAAGACCTGGCAGACACTTCAGCAGGCCATCCTGTGTGAACACAGATGATAAAGGAGAGTCTCTTTAGACTCAGACATAATTTTCTAGAAGAGCTGGAGTTTGGAATAAAAGACTTTCAGTGCATCCAAACAGAGAGGAGAACCAGAAGAGAGGTAAACAGGGTCAAAAGTAGCAGGGGGAGAGATGAGTATGACCTGTCCTTTCTGAGGATTTAGTTTGGCATTATAACCCCAGCAGTAATTTCTGCATCTCCATTAAAGATCACCACCACTCGCCTTAACCATAATGACCTATCTTACATTTTATATTGCTACCCATCAAGTCCTATCAGAGCTCCTGTCACATCACACTGATAATAGCTTTAATATTCATGATGGATTTTAAGAAATGGCTGGCACATCTCCATTTCAGTGATAAGAAATCTGCTTAGGGCATACTTTCACATTTAGATATTTTTCATTTTATTATTTTCCTGCTTTCTGCTGTTGGCTAAAACAGAAAATCAATGTCATGACACTCTCCTAGTGGAGGGTTTCTTGCAAAGAGAAAGGCTCTGGAGGACTCCCTATTTTTGATCAAGCCTTTGGTTTTCCTGCATATCCCTGTTACATAGCTCATTATCAGATCATATAACTAAGTATCCTCTGTGCATAGTTCACATGCACTAGGGTTCTGCTGTTTGCAATCTGCACTGTTCAAAGTGCTCCTGTAGCAATGTATCATTTTAGCAGAAATGATAAATGCATTTATCAGCATTTCCTTTTTGATACACCTGAAGACTACTTCATCAATTATTTTAAAATCAGGGCAGAATCTGGCATCAGAAGCTAACCAAGTGGAGTATTTTGCATTTCTTACCAGTCTAGAGGTTAAAGAAAGTAGTTGTAAAATCTGATTGTATCAGAACACCTCCCTTTAGGGGAGTTAGGGAGTATAGCAGACCTTCCTATTAGTTCTCACAGATGAAAAGAGTAATGTTTTCTGCTGGAATAAATCTCCCCATACTACATTATTTGACCTGAAAGATTCTTTTAACATGACATCCAGTTTACACCTTAGGTGGACACTTTTTTTTTTTTTCAGTTACTGGAGTGTTTAAGCAACTGTGAAACAAATGACAATCAATCAGTTTTCTAAACCTAAGAGATATCATAGGCTTTGTTGGAAATAGTTACAAGCTTGTAAATACAGCTGTTGAACTGTTTAGGATTGGGTTTTTTTCTGTTTTTCCTTGGAAAAAACACCCTTCCAAGTGGGCTAGTTCATACAGCCTGACTAGGGCCAGGTCCAGCCACAGACCTAAGCAGCTGTGAAGGACAACAGAGTGGCAATAGACAGGAAAATAGCTATGACCCTGCTATTTGTTTTGACTGTGACAAAGATCTAGATGGCCAGGCTGACATATACTGCTGCTGTGAAATGAAAGAAATTGAGTATTTGGACCATCTATGGCTGCTGCTTAATCTGGCTAACAGGAACCTGAAACTCCAGTACTTGTAGCTCTTTTCTCTCCTGTCTCAGTCCTGCTGGATTCCCCCGGCCCAGGAGGACAAGATTCCAGCTTCCCACCCTTAAGCCAGGAGGAGATAATGCTTAATTTTGCCTATGATGTTGAGATGCTTTTAGTGGCACTTACAGCAATCAGACATGAGAGATGGGCTAGTTTGCATTTTTATTCTGTCAGAGGATATGTTTACACAGACAAGGGCAGGCAGATTTGACCTCCCTCTGCTGTGTCTGATTCAAGCCAGCTCTGGCCCAGGAGCTCTGCAGCTGCAGGCAGCTGTGGCATCCCACTTCTTGGCAAACACAGACACCCAGCAGCGGGAGGGAGCTGATCAATAACCAACCACCTACCCTGCAGGATGCAATTCCCATTGCCCTGCAAACTGGGACATCAAAAGCCACTGCATGGATCTGAGTTTTAATATCAGGGGATATAGAACTTGTCAAATTCTGCTAGTCAGCAGTGAAGAAACTGTATTTTCCTTGGAAAACTTTCCATCTTGCACCTCTTGCTCAATAAATCCACTGTTTTAGGCCACATTGTTAGCATTGAAACTTTTGGATCAGGGATCTCCTTTTACTTACACCTTCACACAGCATGTAGTATATTGAGAACCTTGGGATCTGCTGCATCTGTGGGAGCCAAAGAATTGCTAATTTGATTAATGTGACTGCTATGGGCTATTTCTTGTGAGCTATTCCATGTGATTATTTGCAAATCCCTGTTTACTGCTTGATATATTTGACCTAAATTCTGCAACACTCCAGTACGAGAGAGAGGAGAACATGCTGGCTTCAGATATATTAAGGAAATGTGTTCTCTTTCATTAAATAGAAACAATACAGGCAGTAAAATATCTCTGTCTTATTTCATTTAAGTTTGTTTTAGGTTACTAGTGTTTAAAAATTTTATACTTCTAGATGGTGCAGATTTTTCTTAATTAAAAATGCATAAGACAATTATAGAACTTGTCTGGGGGATGCCAGAGGCACCAACAATGAGGCAGGAAATTGGGGTTTCAGCACTTAGAAATCCATGGGATACATATCTTGAATTTCAGATAATTTCAATAGCTGGACATTAAAATGATTAATGGTGGAACAAACACCCATATGGTCTGACAGGACAGAATGTATAGCAGGCATCCTTTGGAGTAAACTGGACAAAAATGTGGGGGGAGGAAGGAATCCTTAGTTTATGAGTTACAAGCTTGCATTCACCACAGAAGAATTCCTCGGGCTCAGTGGAGTGAAGAGTCAACAGGAGCCTGATTTCTCCAGGTCAGGGTAGTGAGTTCAGAAAAAAACCTCAAAAATATTTCCCCTAGGCAGGGATGCACTAGCTACCCTCAACTGCTAGCAGCCACTTCCAGACTAGAGATGTGAAGACAAACATCGGTGTCCTCTGAATTTTGGAGGTGACATGAAGGCACATGAGCCAAGAGGCTTGCATAAAAGACATAAAAAACAATTGTCTGAGAAAATCAGAGATTTGATCATGCTCTGTGTTACATCACCTAATACTACAGGTCCTGTCAAATGTGATATCAGTAACATGTGCTTCAAGTAAAATTATTCATTGAGTAAGGCAGTTTTTGGAGATCTAAGCCATGTCAAAAAGTACAGTAGTAGTTATATATTCATGAAAACCAAAGCTTAAGACCTGGTGAAATTTAGCCTGCTATATTCAGACCTAACATTTGTTAAAATATTTTTGAAAAAGTTGCATTGCTTTACCTACTCTATGAATGAAGAGGTTTCTCTAATTCTTCTCAAATTGGATGATTGGATTAGAAAAGACTAAGTACTCATCAAATTGAAAAATGATTTAATGAGATGAAGCTTTACATCCCACACATTTGGTGAAAACATGGGCCTGGTTAGAGAGATTGCAATTATTAGTCTCTCTAACCAGAGAGACTGAATACTTATTGATAATTTTAGAAAATGGTATAACTCTTGCAAATTCAGACATAGGCAAAATTCAGAACTGGAATGTAGCTAAAAGAAGACCCATGTCACTCCCAAGTAAAGTGAAGATATTCATGTTTTTAAGATCACTTCCTAATATTCTTCAAGTCTATAAGAATTCTTCTCATAAACATGTCCATTTTTGTGCAAATTCACACTAATATCTGTTGGACATGCAGATGGACAATCCACTCCAGCAGCTGTAACACTAAGAACTTTCCCTTCAGATTTGTTATGATATTGATTCTAGAGTGTGTCATTCTTCTGGATCTGCCAAATAATCTTTGCATTCAGAAGAAATGACCCAAAGGAACCAAAAGGCTTCAGAGTGAATCCTACTGGAATTCTTTATCTGTAAAGCTCTCTGTGTATGCTAGGGCTGAGAGTGATTTGCATGCTGTTACTTGGATTTTTCCTCAAATGTCAGTCGTACCCTTAGTGTCGTTAATGAAGAGCAGAAATTTCCATTTGAATCTTTTCTTCTGGGCATAGTCTACAGAATACACAAGGAAATCTATAATAGACATCCCACACCCTTTCATACATCTTTCAGCAAGATTTAAAACATTGAAGTACATTAATACTGCTCTGTTTGGGTTTGGGGTATTTTGGGTTTTTTTAAACATAAGACTAAAGTCTAGGAAGAAATTAATCTCTTAGAAAGGCTATATCTAACATGGGCAGGTTTGAAGCAAGTTCATCACATAACATTGACTTTTGGGGGGAATTCTATTATTTTCTTGTCATCCACAATGATCCCCTGGACAGGAATTGCTTTGATACTGATGAGGATGATAAAGCACTCAAGCATTTTTAAGTTACTCTGAAAGTTAGATTCTTTCACATTCTCATAAGAGGAGAAATGGCTTTTTCCGTAGAACTGTAAATGCTATTCTTATAATTCTTTTTTCAACTTCTGTGCAAGAAGAATTGACGGTAGGCAGAATAGAATCAGCAGAGTTTCTTTGTTAAAGTATCTAAGTAAATGATATTTTTCCTTGTGAATGACATGGTAATTTTATCTTTATGGCTCAAACACTTTTTAGTCAGTCTTGTCTTTGCATCTTAGAAATCATTTCCATTTACTGTCCAACACAGATCAGACCACTGCTACAGTCCATCTGCTCTGAGACTGCTATTCCGCTGGGATAAGACCTGCTGTTATGATTTTGAAGCTTCAGACACAGAAATAAGCCCTCCATCCTTCTCTAAATATAACACTGTTTTTCTGTAATCACTTGGTTATTCTGTGTGTCAAAGATAAGAAACACGAGCCAAGCTTTGGTCATCCTTCTGCCAACTAGCACTTAAAATTTCATAGCTGGCCTATGCCAGGCTAATCGCGAGCTTAGCACGGATGTCAGACAGAAAGAGGTAATGTGCAAGAGTTGCCAAGTCTCATCCTGAGTGCTAAACCAGTCAGGCTGTGACTGCTGAAAGCAGATTCAAAAGCAATCAAACTAGGTGAGTCGGGAAAAGGGACACTGGGCTTCTCACTAGATGAAAACCCAAATAATGCCACCTGAAACTGATCTGGAAGGCTGCTGCAAGGTGATTGCCTTCAACTTAATTTCTTTTTCATCTCCCGGAGGAAAAAAAATCCTAAATCCTAAATTCTCCAGATAAGGGTAGGACTGGTGTAATGTACAAATACACATTTCACGTATTTGCAATGCCCAAGCAAAGCAGGAAATGTAACTTTGCTAATCTTGCCTTCCTGATTTTTCCTCTAATGAAAGTTTGGGGATAGCCTTGTTGCATGCTTCCAGATCATGCTTCCATCCCAGCTGTGAGCAATACAGCTGTCTACTCCCACAATACAGTGTACTAAGTTAAAACAGCAGAGTGATAACTTAACAGGGAAGACCAAAGTGAAGATTTCACAGGTCATTCATGCAATTATCAATTGTAATGAAAGCATTTGTAAAATAGAGTCACAAGTGATACCTTCAGAAGTGAAGATAAATTAATAATTGCAGTCTCTCTAACCAGGCCCATGTTTTCACCAAAGAGCATTAAACAGTTGCTTCAGGATGACATAACACAATAGTTCTCAGACTGATCCCTAAAGAAGAGTCTGGATGATAAAAACCTAAAGATAAGCTCAGTACTCGCATTCCCTAAATATCCAAAGTACAAATGGAAACCACCTAATGATAGCTTCAGGAAAGAAAATAGTTGAGACATGCCAGTACTGCAAAGATGGCTTTCACAAGATCCTAGCAATAATAAAGGATGTATCACCCACAGAAAAATTAAAAACTTTAAAAAATATTTGGGAATTAAATTGCAGCTATGGAAACTTTCTCTATGAGTTGTTGTCAGCTTAATAACCTAATGCTTTATCACCATGCCCTAAACGTGGAGTATGGCTTCAATAAAATCCCAGCTCAGTACAATCAGTGAATGTGTGTTCAGTAATATTATATATGTTCCATTACTGAAAATGGTCTTTCACCTAATAAATACTGTCCCTAGATTTACTGATTAGTAACTTACAAAGAAAAAAATCCATATTATAGAAATATTTTTTCCTTGAGAATTATTAGATTATTTTAATTTTTATTAATGTCTCTGTTGTGTGTCTTCAGCAATGAAGGAGGAGAGAAATTGTGGATGCCCCATCCCTGTCAGTGTTCAAGTCCAAATTGGATGGGGACGCGAGCAACCTGGTCTAGTGGAAGGTTCCCAGGCCATGGCAGATGGGTTGGACCTAGATGATCTTTAAGGTTCCTTCCAGCCAAAGCCTTTCTATGATTCTATGATAGTAAAAATAATTGTGCTGGAGACAGCTTATGGGTAATAATGCCCATAAGAAAGGTTTTTTCTCATCTTCTCTATGTAAAAGACAGATATCAGCTGATACTCAGAGACAGACAGGATTGCATCCCTTTCCAATCTCCTAATGTCAATCATTTGAATTTTGGGATGACAGACACTTAGGTATTGCTCAGAGAAAGCAACCTTTCAAAAAGAAAACCTGCTAAATAATGTTGGTACAAGACAGAGCAAAAATTAAAGATGATCCTAAAGAATTGGGCAATATATCACCCTGACATTATTAAACAATACCACAAAGCATGGGATACTGAAGACAATGAAGTCATCAAATTGGAGGAGACAAAACCTTCACACTATATGCACCTTGGCCTCCATTGTGAAACACAGACTTGCAAAAGAGAACAACAACATTACCAACTAACTGGTATTTCTATTTTTATACTTTATTTTTACTGGATAACTAGAAGAGTATTTTCTAATTCTGTAAATCCTATAGCATTGCCTAGATATGCTTTTATTTTGTTTATCTTAGGCAGAATACATGGTCTATAATGTAGATTAAAGTCCTTTAAGCATTTAAAATAAGTTAATATGATACTTGTATGGCTTTTTTGTTTGTTTTATTCTAGTCTTAAAGACTGCATAAAATAAAATTTCGAGAAAGAAGAAAGAGCTTTTTACAAGCAAAGAATGTTGTACAAGCAGATTTCTGCACATCTGGAAATTTAGACACTTCCTTCCATGCTGTATTATTTACATTGATATTAGATGCTATTTTGACCAATGCTAACATATCAACATAAGAAAAATAACTGTGAAAGAGAGAAAAGACAAGGGCATAAATTAAAATTTTCACCTCTTGCTTCACTGACGACTAGAAAAATCAATGCCTTTTGGTTTTGCTGATCCATTGCTGCTGAGTCATATTCCTAAAATAAGAATAATTTCCTTCCTGTTTGTTCTAGAAACTTCAAAATTGCATCTTGGCTACAAATCACAACTCATAGAGTCACCTCGGCCATTTAAGAGATCTTCAGAGTGATTGCAATAATCAGGCAAACTTTATAATGAAGTACAGCTGGAATGAGCACTCACACAGTTGCACTGCAGAATTTTCCAGGGGGACACAACATTCTCCCTCACTGTAGGTTTTGTAGTAGCCAAGTGACAGCAGAGTTGGCCACGTTACCTTCCTTGCCAACAGCTCTCCACCAATCCTCACAGGTCATGCTGTCTAAAGATCTATGGAGACCCACACAAGACACCTGAAGCTTGTGGGATGAAGTCAAAAGTGGCCTTAGCCTCACTTTTGACTCCATGAAATGGCATTCAACAACTTATAAACTTTCCAGGTTTGTGCCTTTGCTCCTCCCTTGACTTTTGTGGCCTGAATGGATCGTTGCTTCCACAAAAAAAAAAAAAAAAAAAAAAAAAAAGAAAAAAAGAAAAAAAAAAAAGGTGCAGATGTAGTGCTTAGAGATGCAGCTTAGTGGTGGGCCTGGCAGAGTTGGATTAATGGTTGGAATCAATAATCTTAAATGCCCTTTCCAACCCTAACAATTCTATGATTTTATTCTGTATGTGCATATACACCAAGCCTCAGGGTAGGAGGCCTTTATATCCTGCTATATGTTAGGAAGATTCATTATGCTGTGGTTGCAAGATTATTTATATCTCTGTCCTCTTTTTTTAGTATCTCCGACTATGCTCACCTCAGGTCTTGGCCTCTTAAACTCTAACTTGAAGTTAATAACTCCTATATCAGCTTATTACACTCTCCTGATCCAAGTGGTTTATCTCACTTTACATTTTTCCCTTCAGAAGTTTGAAGCAAGTGGAATTTACAGTTGCTAGACTCCTTTGTATGTGTGTGTCTATATGTATATATGCATAAATATTTATAATTTCACATAATAATAAAATAATTTATAAAACTAGTTTATATATGTACATACTTACACTTTCAGCTGGATGAAAACTCTTTAAAAAGAAAAAAAAAAAAAAAAAGATTGCTCAGTGAGCTGACACAAACATTTCTCTTACTGAGCTTCCTGCCTGTCATGTGTCACCCACAGTGGGGTGTGTGTGGGTGCCAATAAACAGCCTGGGCAAAAGGCGGAAATCCAGGAGGAGGAGGAAGGTGGCTGCTTTGTGTGGGTGTATTTGTGTGACTCTGAGTGAGTGTGAGCAGGGGGGTGTGTGTGCAGATAAGTTTAAGACTTTAAAGAAATAGGTCTAGAAAGGTGTGGAAAAAGTTTTAGGAATATCTAGGTGTATAGTAATGATTTCTGCTGAGAGAGATCCTTAACAGATATTTTACCGCTTGACAATTAATTAAAAACCATTATTAGATCAATACACCACTTCAGTCCTGATTTGGTTTATTATAAGTACATTGAACAGTTATGCCTTCTGACAGTGGTGACCTAGACCAAACTATCTTCCTTAGGCAGCTACCAAGCCTAATCCTTGTGTTTGCCTGGTGGAGTTTCCTTCACCAGAAAACAATCTTTTAAAATCCCACACCACTTCTTCCTTGCTCTTCATCTGCTGAATCAACTGTTTCTAAACATCTTGGTTTTGGAGGATCTCTAGCATCCCATCAAACCCAACCAACAGCCCCCTGAGGGCTCCTACTTGCTCTGGAGGGGTAGGTGAGAATCATTCCAACTTATCGTTTTTCCTATTTGTACCTGGACAGCACCTTGTTGGGTAACACAACATATTTATACTGTAAAAGCAATTACCAAAATAACCAGGGCAACATATGGTGCTCATAAATTATTGCAGGAAAGTCCTATATCTGTCACATGCAGTCAGTGAGCAAGTTCCAGGGAAAGGCAACTGTCTCCTGAGTTACTGGATTCTCACAGAGAAAGTGTTTTGAGTTATTCATTGAGCATACAGATTGAAATCACTTTCAAAATTGCAAGACTCTACATACTTCCCAGACCTTTTTAGCATGTGTCACTACCCACTTCCTTTCTGCTCCTCATCCACCCATATCCACTTAGGCGCACAGCCTTTAAACAATATGTATAGTGAAGATATTTGGTCCAAAGCTTATTCCCAAGTAAAATTACTGAGACACTTACTGTGTGGATTTAAGGAATTCCATACCTGCTGCTCTGCTCTTCTGATCTGTTTGTAGTGCTCTCAATTGCTAACACAGACCCAGGACTGGCTCAGTTTTGCAGGGATGACCCCAAGCTCTCTGACAAGCTAATGCTGCATAGCAATTTCTGATACCTGTAGTATTACATGGCTTTAGTAACATGTGATGCTTTTGTTAAAACTAGCTCCTGGAAATGCCTGATTTTTGGAGGCATTTAGGCTTTCAGCCAACAAAGAACATATTCTCTAGAGCTTCTGATTAAAGGGAAAAGCTTGAAAATGTGACCTGAAAGTATCCTAACAACTTATAACTAGCATGCAAATGGAATAATCTAAAAGTCTAATGTTTCAAATGGTTCTTGTTTTGATTCTGAGGGTAAATGTATGATTTTGATTGCTTGTGATCAGGACTGCAAACTAAGTACAGTGAAAGCAACGATACATAAGAACTCCTAATGGGCAAAGTAAACATATCTAATTATAGAAAAAAATATGTTCTGCTGTTTTTCCACCTAGCTTTTAATAACCACAGGCGAACAAAAGGAGTAGGTACATCTTTGAATCTACATTGAATGTTTCAGGCTGCTTTGGTTTTTTTTTGTAATGAACTTATGAGGGGAAGAAAAAAAAAAGACAAGTGCTTGCTCTTGCTCTGGAGTTGGCTGAAGGAGGAAAGAAATCCACTGATATCCCAAGGAGCAAATTCCTGCCAAAGGCTCCCGATGGCAGCCTGATAGGCATGAAGACACTGTTGTACAGTCTCACAAATAACAAAACAAAATATTGTGCTTCCAAGTAAGAGCAGAACGCAAAGATCAGCACAAGAATAGGCTCTGAAGAATCCCTTGGCATGGCCTGCATTCCCTGTAACCCCTGTTTCCCAGGGACCAGACCAAGAATTTCTTCACAGTCCCATGTTGGTTGCACAGACCTGCAGCAACAGGACCTGAGAATGGCAATATCCTCGGGAGCCAGGAGCTTGCCCTTGCCACACTGAGGTGTGCTGGGGTCACCTCACATTACCTGTGTGGAGTGCATGCTTCCAGCCTGAAAATCAGCACCAAGAGGAGAGCAGGCTCCCTGTGATGCTGCTGTGTGTGCTGCACATCCTCACAGGACCAAGGGTAATCTGTCTGTTTGCTACTTTACAGCATTGCTATTATTCCTCTATCACATCAGCATCTTCTTAAGCCTGTGCCTATTAGTTTTTTGGCTTAATTATCACTTCGGCATTGTTTAATCTTCTTGAAGACTTGATCTCCAGAAATAAACAGCTTGCAACAGAAAAATGTCCATCAAGGCTTTATATTCATATATTCATACCCTTCTTGCAACATTTCATTAATGTGTTTATTTTAATAGATAAGATCCAGCTTACAAAACCAAATTATAACACACATTACCATGTTCAAAATTCAAATATTGATGTATCCTGATCTTATCATGCAGAGCTTGTTCAATATCCTTGGTTAAATGCTTTCTCTCATTTAAAGAAACAACAGGATTTGAGAAATACTGAAAACTCAAACCAGTTCTAAATAGTCAGTGAACTGTAATAAATATTAGTTTACAGTCAATCTGGTATTTATTCTCTGACTTCTCTTCTGCCTACAATCTTTTGCCTCAAAAAGGTAAAATTATTAACCACAAATTTCTTTTTTTACATTTAAGTTCCATGAGAAAATTAGTATTCGGCACTATCTTGGACTGCATTTTAGAACAATGTTGCAATGTAATATTAAAATGTATCTGTAGCCTAAAACAGGGGTCGGCTTTGGAGGATCCCAACTTCCCCATCTCCTAGTAATTTTCATCCTAGACTTTCACAGTTTAAAGGCAAAGGGAAGAGTACTGTTTCTGGAAGAGGAATCCTACTGTCTGTTTTGAAGACCAAACCAGGAAATAGATATTCAAAACTAATTCCTTGAGCTTAAAGCTAGAGGATCACTTTAACTCAGCAATAGAAGGTTACAACTGGACCTGTTAACCACCAAATGGTTGACTACAAAGAAAACTTTGAAGAGTCTGACAGACTTGTTGGCTGTGCAGTAGTAAGAGCAAATCCAAGCCGTCCCTGAGCTCACACCTGCGAAACAGAACCATTTTGATCTCAGTAGCAAAATGTGTGAATACACTGATCCTCACTGTGCTGTGTGCAGTCAGCAGCTACAGATGATTCTGTTTCACAGCTGGGGAAGACAAGTACCAAGAAGACAAGCAACTTGGTTAAGACAAAACAACAGGCAGGTAGCACCTGCTAAATCCTGCACTCTCGACCTTGCTCCATACCCCAAAGACTGGAGAGCCCATGGTCTTCTCTGTCCTATAGAACTGGCTAAAACAATCAGGTACTGCAGGAACATGAACGAGGTGATGGTGCTTACTGTTATAAACCAAGATCATGGCTATCTCTCCATTGATGTGTGGAGTTTTTCTGACAACATGATGGCATAGAGAAGGAACCATAGTATATTTTTTTTTTTTTTGGGAACAGTATGGTTAGCATCAGACAAACACAACTGCCAAGAGATCCTGAGCTATTCTTACTTCCAGTATTTCTGATGAAAAGCAAATGGTTTAGTACCTGTAATTTTGCTTGTTCACTCTCCTGCCTTATGTAAAATCATCAAATATCTCAAGTGTGAAGGGACCCATAATGATCAAGTCCTGCCCCTTGCAGGACTACCTAAATGTAAATCTATGACTAAGAGCATCATCAGGTTGCTCTTTGCCAGGAATAGTACCATGACCACTTTCCTGGGAAGCCTGTTCCAATGACTGACCAGCCACTCAGTGAAGAAACCTTTCCTAATATCCAATCTTAACGATGACACAGATTTATTCCTTTTCCTCATGTCCTATTGCTGGTCCCACTGAGAGAGCAGACCAGCTCCTCTGTTGTCACTCTTATGGATGTTGTAGACTGCAATGAGGTCACCCCTTAGCATTCTCCAAGCTGAACAAACCATGCCCTCAGCCACTCCTCATGTGTCTTGCCCTCATGACCTTCTTGGTCACCTTCTTTCGGACACTCTCCAATAGCTTTATATCTTTCTTATCTTGTGGTGTGCCCAAAACTGAACGCAGGGCTTGAGGTGAGGCCACCAGAGCAGAGCAGAGCAGAACAATCCCCTCCCTTGCCTGGCTGGTGATGCTGTGCCTGATGCCCCCAAGGACAGAATTGGTCCTTTTGGCTGCCAGGGCATGTTTGATTCATATTCAACTTGCCATCAATCCAAGCCCTCAGCTGTCTTTCTGCAGAGCTGTTCTTCATTTCAAATGGTTGGGGATTGCCCAGTTCTCTGGTATATCTCTCTGTAAGACCTCTCCACCTTCAAGGTAGCCCAAAGCTTCTCCTAATTTCATGTCACTGGCAAATTTACTTAAAAGTACATTCAACTCATAATTCGGGTAATGCATGGAAACATTAAAGAGCACTGGCCTTAAAACTGAGGCCTGTGGAACCCCAGTGGTGACAGCCTGATGTAAACCCAATTACCAAAACACTCTGAGCCCTACCCATCGCCCATATAGATCCCTGCTTCTTAGTCTTAAATGTTGCTTCTTACTCCTCTGCTAAGCAGATATTTAGAGTGCATTCCCTTGCTTTTCACGAATCTCTAAAAATTAAATAACTTTTGAGAAAATTAGATGAACACTGGAAATAGAAAAAATTTGTTTTCATTGCAAATACTTTTTGTCAAGTGCATGTTTCTCCTAATGTATTTGTGTCCACAAATGCTATTTTCTGCTAGAAGAACTACTTTTCTTGTTCTATCACTCCACTTCTGCCCTTCCAGGTTTACTCAGCGCTTAACCCCCTAAGATTTGCCCATGGGAATTGATAGCATACGACCCGTTCCAGAATTATCCAGATGCTCTTTACATCCCTGGGATGTGTTGCACAAAACCTACATAAACCCTCATCAGCAGAACCCTTGCTGGCAGAAGGATGGAGCTGCTAACCCTACAGCAACAGGTCATGGTGAGAGATCACCGCAATGCAAGCATGTTCTGAGAAGGGATTTCAGCTGTCCAGTGGAAGATGCTGATAGTCAGTGCTTGTGCTGCTCTTGAAAAGGCAAAATGCAGTTGTGAATTCCCAGCAAACTTCTAGAAGATGTTTAAATTATTGTATTCCAGGGCTTTGGCAACATGTTCCTCCTTTCTTAATAATAGTTCAGCAAAGTATAAACTAGCAAGGCTAGCAAGAAAATTAATTGGAGTTTGCTGGTTTTTCTATACTTTTTTTTTTTTTTGTTCTAATAATTCAGTGATCCTTCCACGGTTTTCTGGTCCTTCACAGATCAGATTGTTACAGCAATGCTACTTGATCCTCATACTGCTTTCAATATTCACATTATACTTGAAAATGGCAATCAGATTTTTGATTGACTTTTCACTATAAAAATACGATTTAAAAATAGTCTCTCTGAAAATAACAAGACTTTGGGGATGAAGAAAAGCATGTCCTCTATAAGTCACTGAGTGATTGATTAAAATGAAGGAGGATGGGAAACGGGGTATTAGTCAATTACAGACTGACTGTGAACCTCCACCATGAAGTCTTGAGAAGGTAATCGTAGTCCTATAAAACACTCAGCAAGACAGTTCTAGAGAACAGAGCAATACTAATGCCACTGGCAAGACCACATAAAAGAGACTGAATACAATGGTTTTAATCTCTCTTCAAACAAGAGCTTCAAATTGGAAACTTGCAGTGAAAGTAAAATTGGGGGGAAAAAAGGCATTATCTGACTATGAATCATTCTGTTTGGAAATTAGATTCCTAACTGCAATAGCAGAATGAACACTTCATCTCACTGGAGGACTGGGAGCAAGAAATCAAATATAACAGGATGGAGTTATCTAAATAATGATACAGATGCTATGTTTACCTCCATAGTGAAAAATTAAAGAGAGGCAGGTGCTACTCCTGAAAAACAAGTGACACGAACAAGCTACTGATCATGCTTGGGTCAAATCCCTTCCTGGAGTTTCATGACAGAAAAAAATAGTTGGAATGGTGCAATCAGAGGTGGGCAGAAAGCTAATAGTTGCCTTTTAGAGATGTAGATGTATTTTATTAGAGTCCATCTTTTAGTGTTCTTCCTTTACCACTGTCCTTGCTTAAAATATACCTCTCTAACCACAATTTCCCCAAACCCACAAAGGAAATGCTGCTCCTTTTTTCATCCTCTGAAACTGAATTTGCAGCACTGAAGCTGTTTCACATGCTTTACAACAGCATGAGAACTTTTGGAAAGATGCTGACCATAGCAACTGGGTTTCTGACACTGACAGATCTGTTCTGCTTGGTGCTCCAAACCATGCATGGTTTGAAGATGGGAAGGTGTGGGCAGTGCGTGATGTGGAGGGTAAAAGCTGACCAGACAGAAAGGAAGGAGCAAAATTGCACACAGAACCATCAGCTCTGGTCTTGAGACTGACCTGCCCCTGCTCACACAAAGATAAACCTATTTTTCAAAGCTGAATTCCTTGGAAAACTCCTACTTCTCTTTAAAAGGAGAATACTGCAGAGAAGCAATGTGAAGAGATGAAAGGAATGGACCAGCTTGAATTGCTGTGCTGTACTGAGGCTTAGAGCAGCTCTTAAAATTGTCATCCTCTTCTATTACTTTTCAAAATATCACTTCAAAATAATGAGTGTATAAGAATCCTGTTTGAGGATTAGGGCCTCCTGGTGCTGCACAGACATGTTTAGAGACAGACTGTGTCTGCACAGGCATATGGCTAAAGCAAACTGGAAAGGTTTCTCCTTGTAGTGCAGTAAGTTACACTCGACACATTATACAAATTATGTTTGTCACTTGAAAGAGAAAAAGAAAGTAACTGTTTCAGTTCTGTCTTTGTCATTCAAAAATATTGACAGCTTTAATGCTTTGTATTATCTTTAAGCAGTCATGCTGAAATTAAATGCCAAAATAAGCCATGTACTTGCCAGTCGATGTGGAGCTCTGAAACGTGCTAGCTGCTTTGTGGGAGGAGAGAGGATTTTGTCCTCAGGGAAAGGAGATTTTCTGTGCTACAGAAGTGGCTCTGTGGCACATTCCTCTCTGCCTTAAACAATGTGACTCATCTGCTCTCAGTCTGGAGCTCTGCAAATTATGGTATTGTAAAAACATGCAAAGTTCACACTAAGTTCACAAAGCTACAAAAATAAGCTGTTGCCCGAGCAATGGATGATCCAGCAAGCAGAGCTCTGTGCTGGAATTCAGCACTCCTAAATCCTGCTCTTGAATATGCTACTGATTTTTGAGTGCCTTAAAAACACTGCATTCTCTCTTAAATCTCTTTTCCTTCCCTGCCCTTGTCTTGTTAAACTCTCCATGCACAATGTCTCAAAGGTGAAGTGTGAGCTAGCTATTAATACTAATGATCATTTTTCAAAGCTCATCATCTCTGTAAATACTATCTTGTCTTTGACCATGACAGACCCTAACTTGGCTTGTTCAGATCCATTCTAAATGCTGCCATATGATCCTTTTTCCAGCTCATCAATTGGACCTTATTATCCTTCTCTTCACACTCCCAGCATGGGCTTCCACTTCCTTGCTGCATCTAATAGAGGCTTGTTGACACTGTCAACACCCTCCATGCGCTGTCCTCAGCCATTATCTCTAATTCAGTGGCAAAGGGAGATTCTCCCTCTCAACAGCCAGTGCTAAACATCCAGATAATCCTTCTGTGCCTTTTCTCACACTGTATGTAATGCTGGGGAGAAAGTTTCCTCGACATCTGCAAACTAGCTCATTTTTTTTTCTCTCAAAAGATTTTCTTTCCACACTATACATTAAGAAAACATCCAGACCTCCCAGTTTTGCTTCCTTGTATGCTGGTCCCTCTGCCTAGCCAGCATCAGCTTCTGGTTTCCTTTTGTTACTCAGCTACCTACCTGCCTCTTTGTTTTCCCAGACTTTTCACCTCAATTGTTAGGTCTTTGGCACTGAGACAGCCTTCTGATCTGCGCTCGTACTGTGCTCTTCTGATGCCTGTGTCAGGCTCCCTGGGTGCAGTGGCAATATGAACAGGAAAGTCATGAATGACAGCTTGGTTTAAGCATCACAGGAGAGGAACAAGAGAGTGAGAGCTGAGAAATCTCCAGGTGTGTTTTCCTTTTTTTCAGCCCATTCTAGTGTGGAACTGAATTGGCTAAAGAATAATGCAACAGCAAGTCATGAGAGTTTAGAGTAAGAGCTTGAACCTTTCACTGAACTCTGACACCTCCTCATGGCAGTTTCTGAGGAGGTCTAACCTTTTCCAGTTCTTCCAGATATGCTTGCACAGCTGGCTCGATGCAGTGGGGAATTAGGCCCATACATGGACATATTACCAATCATTTCACTATGCTGAAGGTTTTTAAGCACATAACACTTGATTTCAGGATGTCTAGTCCAAATCTTGATATTTACAAAGCACCAAGAACTGCTGCCAGATAAACAGAAAACATGTGTAAATGACATTAGTGGAGACAAGAGGAATGACTATGCCGTGAAGGCACTGGACTGGGTTCAGTAATTAATCCAAATCATTATCAGGCACTGGTTTTCAAAGCATTTTCTTTTTACACAGACCTCCTGCAACTGAGACCAAATTACTCATTATTTGGCTTTAGGAAAGTCAGAAAAGTTCTTACAGATTTCCAGGGAGCCTGAGTAGCTGTTCTAGTTGTCACTGTCTGCTCCATGGGCTGTGACTCACACCATTTTTATAGGCACATCACTTTTGCATATCTGCTCAGCTCAACAACTGTCCATACAAAGTGTATATTGCTGAAGTAACAATGGTCTTCTAGCACTTAGTAGAAAATAGTCAGTGGGAAATATAGAAATGGATTCTGAATGAAGATTTTAGTCTGGTTTTCAGTGAATTCTGCCTGGCAGTATTCCTTACTCATGCACTGTTCTTGCTGATGGTGCATTTATAGCCTTTGGTAAGGATCTCCGTCCCACAAAATCTTCTAGACTAAGCTCTGATTCTGCAACACACCAAGGATTGTCAAAAAAGTGTATTAGAAAGGAGTCATAGTGGACAAAGTACTTGGATTACTACTAATGCTACAGTGTCTGGATATTTTGCAAATTACTAAGTGTTGAAATGTGTGAGCATCCAACTGATTCCCTCTAACCACTTTACTAAGCTTCACGCAGCTTAAAAGAATTGTGCTATAACAATTCTAGTAGGTACTTCCTGATGACATCAATATTCTTTTGAATCAAAATTAAATTATGCACTTACTGGAAGTTAATATCCCTGAAATTAATTTCAAAAGTCAATTTAGTATACATGGTATTTCAAACAGCCATAGCAGTGTCATTGCATATAAAAAAAAATCCCATCTCCCCCCTCTCCCCCAAATCTATGTCTTCTGTGTTTTTTCAGCTGCTGGTTAATAAAACTTTGATTAGGAGGATTCAGATAGTATCTCGAATGGCAAATTCACAAGAAGTAATATCAGTTTGTAAAAGCTTTTATTCCTTTGCAATTTTCTGACAAATTGGCAAGATGGAAACCTGTAACATACTGCTGACCTTTTTTCAAAAAAAAAACTAAGACCTTCCACAGAGAGAGACTGTTATTTCTAGTGTACCATTTAAGCACAGCCACCTTCATTTTTACACTAATTAAATTTCTTAAATCTATCATTTTATCCAGGGTTACTGTACAGCCTTCCCAATGCAGAGTTCTCTGCCTTTGATCAGTAAGACAAAAGGAGTGACAGCAATACTGCCAAGGAACAGGAGCTGCCTGCACGTCACTTGATAGGTTTATTCTCTCTAAATATTATTTTAAACCATTTTCCAAGTGGACTCAGAAAGACAACAAAGTCCTAGACATTGTTACTATTATGAAACCAACAGCACAAGAAGGCATCTTTCACTAGAACTAGTAAATGAAAATTAACACCTATGCACCAACTGCACCTTTGAAAACCTCTCCAAATGTCTCTGCTGGTCTTTAACAGTGCAACAAGTCCTGGGGCAGGGTGGTAGAAGTGAGTTTCACAATTCATTTCTTTGCCAGATCTGGAAGAGTCAAAGAAATTAACTAATCTCTGGTTGGAGAAACTAGTAACAGAGTCCTCGGAAAGGGACTGATGCCTCAGCTGAACACAGGATTTAGTTGAGTAATTGAAATCCTCTGTCTGAGGCTCCAATTCCCATCCTCTGCTGTTTTCCCATGACACAGGCAACGTGTGCAGTAGTGCCCAGGAATTCAGCCTTGGACAGGCATTAAGAAGCTGGGAGCACTTATTGTGGTCCTCTCTAGAGGTATTTTACAATACATTAGAGGAGGAACAAAAGAAGGGGACCTTGCTCTAACATACAGTGCCTCTCTCACGCCTCATAACTGACCTGCCACAAACAGGAATCCACTCCCAAGGCAATTTCCACAGCTCCAGGTAGAGCTACCTTTACTGCCTGCCTGTCCCCAGGACACTCTGCAATGATAAGACTCTTCCAGACACCTCTGGGCATTGCAAATGCCCTCAGCCCCACACGGAACCTGGCCGTAAGCTCTACAGCCCCATATTATATGGAGAAGGAAGATCATCTAAATTAACTAAATTTTAAATGTGTATGCTAATATTCTTCCAAGGATGCACTGTTGCTCTGTGCCACATATCCCTTACATAAGGATTATACAACAATGCTGAATTTGCTTTGTATTTACTGGAAGGAGCAGAAATTGTTCATGGAGTGCAAGTGTGTGACTATCTCACTTCCTTTTTCTTTGTATGGTCTTACAAACCTGTCTCCTCAAGACAAGAGTAACAAGTTGTGGTTGAAGATTAGCTGGACTACATGGAAAGAGTTTCAATACTTTTCTTCTGCATTTTTTCACAAATTAAACAAAACAGCTTTTCGAAAACATATTCATCTTTAGCGATCTTTATAGGAGAAGAGATAAACTTGAAAGACCATGTAAAAAATTAACATATTTATACTAGAATATAAAGTTATATTCAAAACACTAACAATTTAAAAAGAGCTGGAAATTTCAAGCGGTGACCAAATTGTAAAATCTCACCTTTTTTTCCCTCACTTCATCATGATTGTTATATTCAGGCACAAGAGCAAAGAAAGTGTTGTTCGGTTGTTGAGCTTATCCATTGGCAAACTGTGCATTTACAAACATAACCAGTACTGCTATTCCTCACTATAAATCAAGTTTCAAATCTTCTCCTTCAAAAGACTACTAATTCCCCTGTCTTCTCAAGTTCTGCTCCATGGTCCTTTCCACTCTCACCACTGCTCCCTCAAAGTCATATGGTCACTTTTTCTGCAGACAGCCCAGTTTGCCTCCCTGTACCTCTCTGTACCATGGAACCTTTCATTCATGCTTAGCTCAGCTCTCTTGCCATGGGACTTGCCCACAGTCCCTCCTAAACCTGCTCCTAAAAATACTTCTAATCTCAGGAAAAAGCACAGTCCTGTCCAATCTGTCCAAGTCACATAAGACATGGTTCTCTAATCATAGAATCATGGAATCATAGAATCACAGAATCATAGAATCATAGAATCATAGAAAGGTTTGAGTTGGAAGGCACCTTAAAGATCATCTACGATGGGCAGGGATATCACCCACTTGATCAGGTTACTCAGGGCCCCATCCAGCCTGGCCTTGAAGACTTCCAGGGATGTGGGACACTAGAGTTTCCTATCTTGCAAGCCTTTTAACTGGGTTCTGTTGTAACATCTTTCATCCCAAGACCTGGGTGAGATGGTGAATGTCATGAGCAGAGGTATTCCAGCCTTTATGTGATAAAATTCTAGAAAGAGATTCTTCCTATGTCTACATATTCTACTGAAGAGGAAGCATTGCCTGTGCTCTGCTCAGCACCAGGACTGTGCCAAGTCCTTTATGAATCCTCAGCACTCACACACATACCTATCCAAACAACTCTGGGGGAAGAAGATGACTGTTTCCTTCTTCAAATATAATACCATGAAAACTCAGCGATCAAATTAAACATTAAGTGGACAAGTCAAAAAAAGTAATCTTTAAGAAAGTCATCTTATTAAGAAAGTGTGGACACAAAAGGATAAGGAAAGGAACCATCGCAAGGCTCTAACATTGGGAATTTTTTCACACTACTAAACCTAGGGGGAATTTCTTTCTAAAGAAAAGAAGAATTCTGTTTCCATAGTAACTCAGTGCTAGGGCCCCCTTACAGTCCAAATTTAGCAGAATTATAAGTGCAGCAGCATAGTACTGTGCACTTGAGGCTACAATGAAACCACTAACCTCATTTCATTTGGGATGTCAGGTTGAATTTGAACTGGGACAGACAATATGTCGAGCAAGTCCAAGTATAATCCTAAAAAAATAACATCATGCCTTAAAGATGAGGGAGAAGTTACAGGTGATAACAGGGCATAAGCTAGCAACTTGATAATGACTTGAAATATCAAAAATTGCCAAGAAATGGGTTAGCATGTAAAAATGAATTATTTTTATCCCAGTCGTGACACTAATTTACTGACTCCTATGACACAAGTTCCTCAGTGACAGTCCTTTCCCCAGTACTGTATGAATTTTCAGTACACAGTGATGCCAGAATGATTTTTTGCTTTTTCTTTTTTACCCCTTTTATAGTTTTATGTATTCTTAGTGCTTTTAGCCTACAAACTTGTAACTTTCCAAGTCTGATAACTTAGCTGAGACCCACTGTGCTGTTAAACCAGGAGACCAAATATCCTGGGAGCCCCAGACACCAAGGTCCTCTCTAGAACACATTTTTGTAAACTAAGATAGGCCCATCCAGGGGGGAGGTTCCTCAGAGCAGGGGGTTCACTCGAGCCTCTCACTGCAGAATCTTTGATAAATATGCTAATTTTGCAAGGCCTATAATTGTGTGCATTTCTGTGTGACAATGTGCACACATTTTTTGGGCATTCCACCTGGACAAAGTCCTGTACCCGAGGATCCTGAAATAAATACCAAGGTAAAAACCCCTTTTCCCCATAAACAGTGTTTTGGTTTTAATTTTAAGACCAGGGAATGGCAACAAGAGAAGCTGTGCTGCCTTTATTCAGAAAAGAGGACACACAACCTGTCCACAGTGAGATGTTTTACACAGATTTTTGAGTAGTTGTGAGCCATACATGAGGACAACACATTTGAGTCTGCAGAGAAATCTCTTCACCTTTCCTGGCAGTGCTTTGCTTGTGTTTTTAAAGAGGTTAAAAGACAAACAGCCCAACAAATAAAAGCACCCCCTGCTTAACCAATGCCTTTACTGCTCTTAAAAATGAATGAAGGTGAGTATGGTAGCTCTGAAATGTGCCTGTTCTGTAATCAATCAATAGGTGCTCAGCAGAGACAAAGTGAAGTTCAGGTGGCAAGAAAATGATGGTAAGAGAGGATGAGGGTCGTTAGAGAGGTGGAAAGTGCTGGTGCAGAGTTTTAACACCAAGTGCTGCAAGCACTGCTCGAGCTTGGTAATGACGATTTGAGCTGTAAGCTCCACACATTTGGCTGGCACAGATAAGTGCTCTTTCCCTGCTCTCAGCAGTACTCAACAGTGCTTTAACCATATTAGACAGATTCTAGCCTGCTCTGGGGTACTAATGGCAATGAAGTATTGAAAAACAAGTGCTGCCAATTTTCCCACTGTGCCAGATATTTGAGAAATCATCAGTAAATTGAGAGGATCTAAGTGTCCTATGTGTCAAATAACTCTTTCAACCAGAGAGAAGTACATTAAAACACACAACTTTCTTGGGTTGTTAGTTTTTTACATCATCTCCCCAATTTCTGGATCAAATCTGCACACTCTTTGCCTTGTCTGACCACAGTATCATTTTGCTACACACTTTATCCTACACTGTCATGCACTGTATCTGCTCTGAAGCTGATGAGGGAGAAAATTATCGCCATAACCTTGAACAACAAATGAGGAAAAGCCCGACTGCAGATTTAAAGCAAAAAAATTACATTAGTTATTAGTAAGAGGCTAACTTCTACCTCTCTGTATGTAGAAAGCAATTACATACTGTAATCCAATGTATTGATATAGACTGCAGATAATTCAAAGTTACAGAAAGTGCAAAATGTCTTGGGGGGTGAAGGTGTCTAAGTAGGTCAATAAAGTGAGACTACCTAGACTAGCAAGAATTGTCTTTGCTTCAATATCAACACTTCAACTGCTTTTTGCAGGAAATAAAGGAAAATAAACTAATTTCTTCTGACCATCTTTCAACCGATTACTAAAAACTTGGAAAGACAACTAAAAAACAAATTAAAACTCCTTTTAACACTTTCACCTCCCTCAGAAAGACAAATTAAAGTACTTAAGCATAAGCCTCTTGTGAAACTGCTGAAGCTGCAGAGAAAACTAATTGGCTGACTGCAATTTGCATATAAATATTAAATATTAATAAGGTTAATGTTTGGGAGGTTTAATCAGGAGTGACTATATAGAGAGTATCTTAGTGCTTTGTCCAGAGACAAGCTGCAAGGTTGTCTGCTCTGTGTCCGTCCCAAACCAGCTGAAGGTGGCCTTTCTCCCTGATTCCCATCACAGCCTGGAGCACAGCAACAGGGGATGCAGCACAGATCCTGTGTGCCAGCTGCCTGAGTGTCTGGGAGCCTGTCCCACTCTTGGCACATTGCTAACAGAGAGGTTCCAAGCCTACTCATTCCCCTTCATGGAGACGTTTTGCTTCTCCTTACGGAGCTGTGTCTTGGCACTCACTGAGGATTTTTAAGGATCAACAATCCAGTCTCATGTTCAAAGCACTCAGGGGGTTACACACAATATGTATCTTGACCACTTAATTAGTCCAAAAGTAGCATTTCCACAGCAAACCCAGACTGTTTCACTGGCTCATATATATTCGAGATCCCTTTTTGTGCTGGGAGGGAAGACATTTCTGGAGAGGAACATCAGTCAGGGGAGAACTTGGTGCATCAGCAGATGAGGATGGGAGGGAGACTGCTTCTGTACTCTGGCCTGAATGCTGACAGCAAGTGTGTGCTTTACTGCTAACCCAGGCTTAAAAATACCTAAAAAAGGATTTACATCCAAAGTTCTGGCTAATTGTGCTATGAAAAACATCCCTTACAGGCAATCAATAAAAGGATTGAGTCTCATAACACAGGCTAATCTGTTTTCTATTCCTCTCCTTCCCCTCCAGGGTGACCAGGCAGCAGATGCAGGGATTTTCCAGAAAACCTGCAGTGCTCCAGATCCTGCTTCCTGACAGAGGGTCATTCCCATGGAAGCCATGACTTCCAAGCCTCATGCACCGAGTCAGATGCCACCAGGCTGCCATGCTGTGTCCCCCCAGGGCTACCAGGAACTGTGTGGTAAAAAGGGGTCTGCAGCAGCAGCAGGCAGCTGAGCATGAGATAAACAGTCATTGCTGAACAACTTCCATGAAAGCTTTTAACAGTGCACGCCTTTCCTTTCTCAAGGAGTTCTGACACCTGAACTGATGATATGATAGCAAGTAAGTGACCCAATAAATCTGACAGCCATCTGCACAGACAATTTAGGAAAAGCCTTGTATTATTGCCAGGGTGGAAACAGCAATGCAGAGCATTCTTCATCCTTCCTTCAACTAGGAAAAAACCTAGGGGATTTGAAGTGTTAAAGCCGTCAGAATTTTGTTTGAGAGGTGAAAATCTCTTCCTGACAGTACTCTTCTGTCTAAAAATTGGCATAAATGAACCTGTAATTTTAAAAGGCTGTGTTTTCTAACGTAAAAGAAAACAAAACCATAAAAATGAGTCAGTCATTTGAAGATCAAGCAGTTAACAGAATACATTTTCCTTTCCATCCATTGTTGTCCCAGGGAATATGAACAAGTCTAATTGCTCCTTACAGCTCTCTCAGGAGGGGAAGAGGAGGGAGGTGCTGACCTCTTCTTCCTGGGATCCAGTGAAAAGACATGTGGAAATAGCTCAGAGCTGCTCCAGGGGAGGTTCAGACTAGACATAAGGAAGCACTTCTTTTCTGAGAGTGTGGTCAAACCCTGCAACAGGCTTTCTAGAGAGAAGGTTGATGCCTCAGGCCTTATTAGAAAGGCACCTGCACAAAACCCTCAATAATATGCATTAATATGGTCAGCCCTGAACTGGTCAGGCAGCTGGACAAGATAATCCTTATAGGTCCTTTACAACTGAAATATTCTATTCTATTCTATTCTATTCTATTCTATTCTATTCTATTCTATTCTATTCTATTCTATTCTATCCTATCCTATCCTATCCTATCCTATCCTATTCTAAGTGTACATTTATCTTGGACATCCACCCTGGCCCTTGGGATACTCTTCAGTAGCTGCCTCTGCTCTCTGGAGGAGAACTTTATTTATTTTCAATCTCAGCTGCTATTGGAATACTTACAAAAGAGATAATATTCACAGAAATCTTTCAGGGAATAAATTACTGAGAATTTGTTCAATCCTTCTTATCTGCACTAAGTATTTGCTTCCTTTTTCTCTTTCCCCATGCCCACACCACACTTAGAGATCAGACGTAGGCACACACAAATGCACAATCGGGCACCTACTTGCAAAGTGTATTGCAAAAACCAAATTGCCACCTGCATGTAAAAATCCTGATAAATATTCACCCTTCAGGTACATCATGGGCTATGGCTGGTGAGCAGCTGCATCCAGTGCGAGTAGTGTGTGTGGGAGTCTCTGGACAGAAATGGATATGGATGCAGTGAGCACCAAGTGTGCACAGTCACTCTGATGCTTCGAGGAAGGATCAGACCCACCGCTGCTGTGTAGACCATCTGCATGTCTGTGAGCCCATGCTGACAGAAGATAGACAAATGTGTGTTTCAATAATTTGCCTTTCTAGGATTTTCATGAGTTGCTGCAGATATTTAATTGTCCAGATTTTTCTTTTAGATAGTAATTAATGAGTGCATATTCCTCTGTAACATAGAATCAGCTATTAATAGTCTCTGAAAAAGCATGTTTCAGCAGATGAACCACATCTAACATTGTGCAGATTTACATTTTGCTCTGTGATACTTGTGAGAGGTCAGGGAAGTCAAGAGTGTAGTCAAAGGTTATTGGTATTACTGTGAGATTACTTTACCCTGCAGGTTTTTAATAACATGGGGGCAATCTTATTCATAAGATATCATAGCTTCTGTAATAGAGAAAAATCAAAAACTTTCTTTTAAAATGAGCTAGACAGAGTACTAGTACTTCTCTGTAAAAGTGAACACAGTAAACGAGCTAAGCATGCTGGGAAAAAGCCTGTAAAGTATTCTCTGTAGATCATGAACAAAGATTTTGGAGTCTGAGAAATTTGTTATCCAGACTTAATTTACTCTATGGCACCCACTTTCTTGCAAACTTTGCTTCATAGTGGCTCTTCAAAGCGACTTAATTTGTATGGCCACTTATTCTTTGCATGTGTTGAAGTAAGGTAGTTAAGAAAAGAAAATAAAATTCAAGTTCTTCACAGAAAATAAATTTACTCAAGGGGACAGTTTTTAGTGTGGAAGTCATCAGAAACTGTAAAAGACCCTGTCCCAAGAGCTTTGTTCAGATGTGGCAAAGTGTTCCTACAATGTGCCTGACCCAAAGATGTTGGGATTTTATACTTGCTTGAGACTGAATGACTTAATAAGAGCTGTGGAGACTCAGCATTTAGAGAAATCTCTGGTGCAAGGATGCAGCTTTGTGAAGTGAGGAAAGATGTGACACTGGGAAGGATGGACAAGGACACCTTTCCTTAAGCCATCTCTTTCTCTGTAGATCCCTTCCATATGAATAATCATTACATCCCTCATAGCTACAGAATCTGGAGACCTCTACCAGATACAGATACCAAACCTCTAGAGATAAAAATGTAGATACATTTTTATGCAAAAAGAGATGGGAACCTGCTTTGATTTTGTAAAAATGAGGCTCAGTTATGCACATATTTGGTCAGAGGAAGCTCAAAAAAGTTTGTAGCTATTGATGTTATTAATAATAAAAGAAGCTGGGTCCAATCCAATTCCTGGGACTAGAAAAGCAGTACATGCTGTGAGTTGTGATGCCCTAGTAAAGGAATTAGGAGGATAATGTTTAGCACAGTGATGTTATGATGCATCTATTGCTTCACTAGTGTACTGAATAACAATGGTCACATTGCCTGTCAATCACAGGGCCAAAGCTATTCATGTAAAGTTAAATGAGTCCTTTGATAAAGCCAATGAGTGCATGTGTGTAGGCATGCTGGGTCATTAAAATGGAGGAAAGAACTTGCTTGAGAATTGAGAAATAGTTGGGAGAAAGAAGGACATCTCAGGAATGATTAGATAATTAGTAGCTGTGGAGACCAAGCACCCCAGGTCTTTGAGAAAATGAGAGGATGAAACTCCTGGTTTCTCCAGGAGCAGCAGGGCAAGGGGGAAGCAAAAGAAAATCCTAAGTCAGGAAGAGACCTTAAGTCTAGTCTCCCTAAATATTGAAAGGAAGAACTCTGTCAGAACACAACATCAAGAAGCAGAAATAAGGTGTCCTAAGCTTGAGAGGGGTAAAAACCCAATGTCCAATCAAGGGAGATCATGGCAAGAGAGGCTAAGGAATGGCTATGAGACCCAGGATCTTGAAAAGAACCTAATGAATCTGGCCATAAGGTACATCCTTAAGCAGAACAGGATAGATCTTCCCCATCCTCTTCTAACATTAGCTGTGTTATTCTCCTGAGAAATTAGCAAGTACAGTTTTCCACTGTAAGCAGAGAAATTAAATTACTTCCCAAGGCAAGTGTCTGACAATAGAGCAGGGATCCAGGAACTGCAGGCTCTGTGTCCTGTGATCAGTTGAACTAATTATTCATTTTCTCATGCAATTATCGTGGGGGGAAAAAGAATAGAATCTCTTAGAATTCAGTTAAATTTTGTTCCAAATTATGTATCTGCTTAAATAAAGATTAAATTCAGTAGGAGAAGGCACAGATGGAAATAGAGGAGGAAAAGAGATCAATATTTGGCATCACCAATTCTATGGATTTTGTACCAAACAAAATGGTTTTGAAATGGAACTGACAGCAACTTTTTTTCTTGTCTGGTCAGTATCCAAGTCTTAATTCTTTGTACACTTCAGTAATAATGTAATGAGTGTCCCATACTACATAAAGACAGTCAGAATATCTTTCAGTAGAGGTGAATGCCAATCTTTTACTCCAGAGAAGCATGTTCTTACATTTAAAACTACTACTTCTCTAGTTCATTTGCAAACTGAGGTGCCTTTGAGGCTCCTAAATTACTGTAGGACAGATGGACTCAGGCATCTTGTCAAGAGCTTAATGGCTGAATAGAAATAGTTGAGCAAAGAGCTAGGACCTAGCCTTAATATGTTCAGAAGATACAAACAGCTTGCAAAGGAGAGAGAAAAGAAATTAGTCTTCGAAACATCCTGTATACATCACTGTCATTAACCTTTCCAGACTCCTTTAACAGATAGCTATGAAGCAAAAATAATCCTTAAAAAAATAGAGATGGCAGATGAATACATGTAAGTGTTAATTGTGACGGCAGTGTTTCTTAACCCTCAAAAATATTGCTGCTTAAAAAAATGTTAACATTTTCTTATTTTTACTAATTTAAGAGAGCATGAGGGTTGGAGTTTTTTCTGAGAAAAAACTACTCTAGCTCCTTAAAGGAGTCTGAAAGGGAAATCATTATATAAAGTATATTTATGGCACACTAGAAACTCCAGTTTTAACCAAAACTCAAAATAACAGAAGCACAAGTAGAAGAGCCTTCTATTTTGTTTACCAAAGGAATGGAATGTGCCCGAAGGAAGGCTGGAGTTGGACGTACATGCCCCCTCCTGTTCCGCTCCCTGCAGCACTGCCATGCTATCCCACATCACCCATCAAATCGTTCCTGTGACACAAAAAAATACTGTGTCTGGACACTGTAGGGAGCTTGGGAAATAAATACACTGCCCTTATCCTTCTCCAAATAGTCACTGATTAAACGTCTACACAAAAACACTGACTGGTTTAAAAGTGATCGGCGATTTTAAGTCTTGAGAAATATTTCTGCAATACACAGCTGTGCACAGCTGCTCTTGGAAGGACAAATTGAAGGAGAACTGTTGTGCCCCAAAGTCTGTCTGTACACACTGATGGTATATCTCCTAGCAGACAAAACATGTGTTATGCTACAGCTGTAGAAGAGGTGCCTGTGTGTAATCAGTGAGCCCGCAGGAATGAAGACTGCACAAGGGAACCATCGGAATACAACCACGAAGGCATCAGGAATTGTTTTCCGTCAAGATACTGAACTGTAGAGATCAGTTAAATGAAGTTAGGACTGTGTTTCTGTACCTCTTTTTGCAGTATGGAAATTTTCAAATTTACAATTTATCCAGGGAGATAACAAACAAGTCTCTTCAAGCAATCTATAACTGCCCACATAAGAGCCATTTTCCAGGTCTGAGCCCTCTAAGAAACTAACAGAAAAATCCCTCAGGACACAAATCCTACAGAATCCCTATAAGAACAAGAAAAAATTACTATTTTGGAGGACATGAAAAAACATTGAAAATTCTTAGGGTGATGTGCTTGTTTCTGGTTTAATATATTAATATAGAATATATTCATAGAATAGAACATATTATATAAAATACATTTATGAGAATGTGATATATTTAGTCCTAAAAAGTGCAACAGGGGTCAGTCTTATCATAGTATGGATAGCCTATAATAAAAGTACAAATATTTAGTCATCATGTTCTGGTCTGTAAAATGAGAACCCCATCTCTGGTTTGCCTGTCTTAGTGCCACTGTGTGCACACAGAGACGTAGAAACCCCCAGAAGCTGCAACCAGAGACTGCAATTAGCTTCATGAGCAATTGGAGGGAAGGGGCTCAGAGGTCCTTTTGTGTATTCAGCACAATGAGGCTAAGCCAGACACAATTTGGTGCAAGATCTTTCAGTACTGGGGAGAGACCTGAGTGACAAGAAAAGTCACTGCTGAGGGCAACATTTCCTTGAAAAGTGAGTGTCTTGCCCTGAAATACCAGAGAAAAAGCATTATACACTGCTTATTTTGCTTTCCCAACATGAGGGAGTATTTGATCTTATCAGCTTCCCAGAGACAACGCCAGGCATCTTACTGGCCTCAGCTCTCAAAAGAGATGAATACACATCCCACTTCTGCACCGTGTCCCCTATCACCACCTAAGCTCAGCATCTTTGAGTGGCTCAGTCTCTTCGCAACAGGAAATATGGTAAGAAGCATTATCAACAGGAAAGAGGATCACAGGCTTTAAAGCATGATTAAACAGGGTAACAGTTCCTCAAAGATACCAGATTGCATGAATATTCATCAGTGATTACACCCAGTGTAAACTCAGATTCATATAAATTACAATGAAGAAGCAGCTAGCCAGTGATTGTCTACTTTTTTATTGAGACAGAAAATCAACCATTGGAATTTACATAACAGAAATTCAAAGATGAGCAAGAACAAAGAAAATTTAGGAAAAAAATACAGGCAATGCCTGCAAGATAAAGGTGGAATACACATGGCAATCCTGGAGGATCTTCTGAGCATGACCTGTGCCCCTAAATTTTCAGAATTGAACCAAACCATGACAACAATGAGCAACACAAGATCATTATTCACAAAAATTACTTCTTCAGCAATAGTTTTCACTGAGATGGTTTATAGAATTCCCTTTCCTATGTGCTTTCTTTACTACTACGCCCCCAAAACCACTGTGTCTCCTTTCAGCTATCTCTCCATACTTCCCTGATTTTTCACAGTTCATTAAACACTGTTGCAACACAAAATCTTATTCGCGGTTCTTTAATCATCATGCAACTCAAACTTAATCCATTATTCTCCTGAATATAACTTTTATTTTATTTTCAGATATTCTAGGGTTTTAAAGTGGAGGGAAAGAAAAGCAAGAGATTAATGACTCCCACAAGCTTGTATTACTTAGGCATAATTTACACTCAGCATTGGAGTCGTGAACCCCAGGGTTCTATTCTTGGTTCAAGTAGTTGCTTGTTCTGTGACTTCAGGGAAGCAAAAGCTACCTTCTCTGTCTTTGAAACAGATATTTCCTTTATCCCTTTATTTATCCCTGGAGGTTCGAAAGGACTTACCATTCAGCATCAAACTTTGCTACAATTATTCATGCTCTACTTTGACTCCCAAAGCAGTCAACAAGCTAGCAGTGAGGAGAGCTGGTTTAGCTTCAGAACTGGAAGGGGGATTGGACATGAGCTCAGGGCTACAGCAGATGTATGGATGTGACTGTGGACCCACACATATTTAACACACACAGTTGTGAGCTGGAGTGCAGAGATGCTTTTAGCATAGACTTTAGGGCGGGATGAGGAAGTGGAGGTAGAGTGACTGAGCTCATCCTGAGCTTTTATTGAATAGACTGCATAGACTGGAAAGAACATTCATCATCTTGGTTACTTTTTACATTTCACTGTTCAGTGCTTGAACTTTATTCTTCATATAAATTTTCACTATAACACTCTTTTGGTGTCATAGGAACAGTTTTACATTTGCTGATATATTTCAAGAAATGGTATCAAAGTGCATAGCAAATTCAAGGGAAAAGGGCACAACAGTTCTGACTTGTAAATTTTTATGTTCTACTGGTCTGGAGAAATGAATTGTCTATAATCCTATTTGAAGTGCAATACACTGGACTGTTGTTATTGCAGACACTGTGGATTTTACATGCACAAAATACTGTGTCGATAGAGTTCCACTCAGAAACAAAGAGAACTCGTGTAGAAATTAAAATCTATATAGGAATGAATGTTGTAATGGCAACATTACTCATTTACATTGCTCCACTGAGATCCATTGCAAATTCCTACAATCAGCTTACTGTAGCTGATGCCAATAGGTGTTGAGTATATTGAGACTATTACATGTGCAGTTTTCTGTTCAGAAGTAAAACCAGTTCCCATCTGTAGTAAATGTACAGCTATAACACATAAATTGATTGATTTTGTTTATCTCTTCTAATTCAAATGTACTGCCTGATCTTTTAAGCTTGCCATAGCTGCTGGAAGAGTGACCATTTCGATGGGTAGAGATGGTATCACTACATAATTACATTAAAACAGTCTTTTACTACCTCACAGCATTTGTTGGTTTTATGTCACTGCTGCTCGGTTATCTTGCAGAGATGTTGCACTGTGATGGATAAAATGCAAAGAAATGCCAGGACATTATTATTACAACCTCATCATTTCACAAAATAAATTTCATTCAGTAGTGCCTCTATTTTTACCCATCATATAACAGAAAGGATTTCTTTTTTTTGGTATGGGAGGAGTTCTCCAGGAGATCTGCTCCATTCCCTGATCATTCTCCCTGATCAATTGCAATTTATCAGAGAGGCATAAATTTGCAAGCACCACAGGGGGCATGATGTTATGCCTGTTCTCTCTCTCTTCCTGAATTCAGATGCAAAGGGAGATGCAAGCAGATCTGGGTAGGCTGAGAAAGATATAAATGAGAGGGTGAGCCCCTCTCTGTATGAGATTCTGTAGGACTTCTCTGCACAAATACAAACGCCTTCACAACTTTGGGCATGCTCATTCAAGCACGCTGAAATCAGTCTAGACAAATTCAAGGCACATTTACTATGAGGAAGAGGATAGGAAGCAAGTAGCCTGCCCCACACACTGTTAGGTCTCAAGTGGCCTTGTGGCTGAGCAGCCATTCCCCATCTTCCCCTGCAACATCAGCACTGAACTCACTTATGAAGAACTAATATATTCACAGGAATGCCAGTAATTCACCACAGTGGGTCAAGCTTCACTTTCATTTAAACTCATGGCACTGCTGTAATTTTTATGAGCTTCCAAGGACTTAATTGAGAGAAAAAGTGAATCCAGTCCACCTCTTCCAAAAGTCTCTTTACATCCCTATTTTCTGTACTTTTATGTGAGCAGTACACTGTTATTGTATGTGAATACCAGCAACAAATCACAATGATTTGCAGTGTCAGTACATTCATAGAAAATTAGTATGGACATTTAATCTTCACTGCATCCTACATCTCAGATGTAAAATTAGGAGTTCTAAGAAGATGAATTCATTGCTGTAATATGAACGAAATATTTGACACTTACCTCTAATATTTGTATTTTTATATATTGATATAAATTCATATATATTTAATATTTGACATCNGCTGAGTATGCTTTAAAAGACAAAGGTCTGGCCTAAACCAAAAATTGAGCAGCAGCTTAAAACAATGAGATTTTCAGTCCACTGGCTTAAAGACTACCCTTGCATACAGCCTCAGAGAGAATTAGTCTCAAACAACCAACCTAATGGAATTAACTAAGGAAAGCAGCAAAATTGTTACTATCAGACTACTCTGACACCCAAAGAACAAAGACCCAGCTGAACAGACACACTGGGACTTCGACTTCCACAGCTACCACTCTTATGGAGTCAAGGATCCCCAAATCCTGTCAAGATGAAATACCTGCAGCTTGCATCCCAGTGAAGAAAACATCAGATATAAACTATATTTTTTCAAGGTGGTATAGTCTCAAAAGTCAGTGATGAACACAATACATAAACAACCAACCAGTCCCAAGACTATGACCACAGAAGCAGAAAACAAGACAAAAACACTGCCACATCTCTCTCCTCCCCAGTGAAACATTGCAGATATGGACGGTTTGAAACTCAGTGATGACCTATAGACAGCAGCAAATGAGGATGAATGAAGAAGCAACTAATTGGAGTACAAATACTTACATTAAGAAGACATCACAATGAGACTGCACAAGAGGAACACCAGTATCCTGATCAAGAGATATACTGGGAGACAATAAGCAGGAATATGTCAATAGAGGGCAGAATTAGAGGATCACTGCAAGAGAGAATGCAAAGAGGGTTTTTTTTCACTCTCAGTATTTACAAAAACTCACCCCAAAAAACATCAGCTCGCCAAATTGTGATATCAGCAATGCAGTAGATTGCAAAATATTGATGAGACATGAAGGTACCAAAATCCCAGATCACCTAAATAAATTCTTTCAAAACCTGAATATCAGTCAACATGCAGCAATCTGAGCTGCAAATGAAAGTATAGAGTCGTTTAGGCTAGAAACAGAATTGAGAAGCATTGCTCTCTCTTGCAATAGGTTTTCTTTCAACAGTTCTGCTAAAACGTAATGCTGTGGTGTGGACACAGGTGATGGAAATACAGCTGGAACTGGCAATAAGGGATACACAGCTGTTACATGAGTAGGTAGCAGTGTGGGAAAGAGCAACATTACACCAATCTGAAGTCCTAAGAGTTAAAATCAAGGACTAAAAGAATAATTGTCTTCTCTGTTACAAGTTTCAGAGCTGTGGTGTATTTGACATTGATTGATATGTGATTAAAAAGGCTATTGGCACTCTCTCCGAACACTCTACTACATAGGAATTATACAACTTGATACAAAGAAGGAAGATTTAATAAAGGCATTCAACAGCAAAATGTGGGGTGTCCCTAAACTTCAGGCTGAATTGCTGTTAATGAAGACAATTGCCTTAAACAAAGGTGAGAACTTTTAACAGAAATTTTTAATGAAAGCTCTCAAGCAAAACATATGAAAGAAAGCACATATATAGGAAAGCAAAACAGAACCTATGGAGGTGACTTCCATATTGGTATTGAAGACATTGTCTATGTCCTGCTAGAGAAATAAATGAAAGACAGACATCAGCACCCAGAGAAAGCATGCAAGCTCTTCTTTAATGCTAAACCAAGCCCAGTCTGTCATCTTATTCTTTTCAGAGGAGCAAGCTAAAACCAAGGGAAACAGAAGATGATGAAAGCTTACAATAAGGTTTTCATTGTGCCTTTTGATTCCACTTCATCACTGGCAACTTTATCCCATTTCCTTAAGAGCAGGTGTAAAATCAAATTTAGCTCCAAATTACTATGTAACCAGCATCACTTTCATTGAGCATGAGTCATAGCATGTCTTGAACAAGTTATTATTCTTAGATTAAAAACAGAATCAGCAGTCTTAATTCTTTTTTGCCTTACATCAGGTGTAATTATTTATACCAGGATAGAGGGAGGGCCAAGTGGCTTTACGCTCACCATGAAAGTTTAACATCCCCTCACTGCTGGGGAAACCCCTATGCAAGGTACAGTGCAACAGAAAATTAGCTCTGATGGCTTTATATTTGGTAAAGCCATTTGACTCTTGTCAGAAAAGCATATATTTCACCCACAAGCAGACTGCACTAGTACCTAATTTCCCATAGCCCCACAGTACTTCCTTGACAGTGCAGGAAATACACTCAGCTCTCTGCCCTCAATCCCACTCCTGCCATCAGTACTGCCCAGCTATGCTGACCCTCAGTGAGTTGATGCTGTCTCTCCCGTTCTATATCACTCTGTAAAGGTTTGGTAAGGTTTACTCTGTAAAGCCAAAAGGTTTGAGAAGTCATCCCCTGGCTTGTGCCTTATTGAAGCAGAAAGCTGACATGCCCTGAAAGCAGAGGGATGTTGAGGAGGCAGACAGACCTTCCTGTATATCTTTTTCACTGCCTGTCTGTTCCCTGTGGGAAGAGAGGGAATGACAAACACATATAAATTGAAGCCCAAATAAAAATATTCAGGTCTTTCTGTGTGCTTACTTTAACAGCTGAGATTGAGTCTGAGGGCACTGGTGAGATACTGACAGATGTTTCCTCCATTTTCATCCTTGCACTTCTAAATGCTTAATACACATACATGCATCCAGGGCCTGACCTTCCTTGGGAAGTCCTGACAGCATAACAGGGCCATTTAACCACAGCCCCAGACCTAATATGAGCAGAAAGTCTGAAATGCATTTCCCCATTGCCCCTGGTCTGACTTTCATTGGCTTGGGGATAAGCAATTTATCTCTCCAGGCAAGACTGCCACAGTGTCTCATGAGTAGGGTTCTGTTTAATATTCTCACTTACCAGCAGCCCCTTGGTGGCTTGACACTAAATTAAGAAACAGCAGGAACAGGACTGAAAAGTTGTCCAGTCTGCAATCAACCTCCAGCATTTAAGACCGAAAGGAGCCAACTCCTGCAAGTGTTTGGGCAGCCAGGACTAGTAGAGCCTTGAGGAGGGGAAAAAAGAGGAATGTGTAACCTGTACAGGCAGAAAAACTGCATGGACATCCTCATCCTCATCATGGGATGGGACAGGAAAATGAGGAAGAGGTGCAAATGATTTGCAAGGTAGCTGGGCTCCACTCACCACTGTGTTAGAGGTAAGAGATAACAAATTTGCAAAATTCCACTTATAAAACCCATCTCTGGGTCTGAGTTTCATTTTCAGCATCTCCTCATTAAGTAATGAGACAGATGGACAGCAAATCCTCTGAGTAAATTGTCTCTGCTGGCACTCACACAAGCTGGGCATGTGGCTTAAACAGCGATGCCTTTCCCCAGCTTCTACTCCAGTAATGCTGCAGCTTCTGTGCTGCACATCCAAGTTCCTGGCATATTAAACAGTACTCTTAAACAATATTATGATAGAGATTGCATTCCACCATCTCTAATGTCACCTCTAGACTGTCGAGAAACCTATCTCTAGAAGTAAATTCATATTACTTCAACCTGTTTGTTTCTGTGTTTATGAAAACCATTAATTTCAGCCATTCGCCTTCCTTTTTTTATAAAAAGCAGTAGAATCTCAGCAAAAGGTTAGAGCCCAGGAGAAAAAGAGGCAGCAGAAAAGATCAGGAAAGCAGAAAAGAGGAACAATATGGATTTGCAAATAGAGAATTATCCCGTGGATTCCTGACTTTGCCATCAGGCTGCTTTCTCTTCTAACTCAATGTGCAAGGCCTTGGGACTCTCACCATTAATATACAATCATATTGGACAATTCACAGTCCTAGTTTGCTGTACAAACTTTTCTATTTTAATTCCACAAACTTCAAAACTTTCTTCACAGATTATTTAACCAAAAGGATTGCTTAAATTTTTCTAAATTAAATAAATAAACAAAATAATGAAGTCTATTAAAGAAATTCAGTTTTGCTGTTTGATAGCTGTGGGTACACAAGCTTGACCATCTGGTAATCCTAGTGTGAAAAGCATCCTAAATCCCCCTCTGTCTTCTCCAAGGCTCATATATGCCCTATCAGTCAGCTGAAGGCTTTCCAGATACCACTGCTCAGCAACACATTCACAGTTCATACAAAAGCAAGCCCCAAATCCTGCCCCAGAGGTAAGCAGACACTTGGTTCAAGATGTTTTGTTCTGTCAGTCAAGCAGAGAAAACCTCTTTAGCTGAAAGATAATGGTTCATGTGCTGACACAGAAGGATACACAGCAGATTATTTTTGAAAAAAATTTTTATAGGAGAGAAAAAAAATTGAGATAATTGTGTGTCGTACACCACTCCCACCCTCTATATTTTTAAAAGGAAAATAATTCTCTAGAAAGTGTTTCAGCTTTCCATAAGGACATGGAGTGCAGATATTCATGGGAAAAGGCACATACTCCTGACACCTTGCTCGTGGCTTCACATTTGGAGAGGGAATGCACACTAGTTACTCTATCTAATATTCAGAGCAATTCTCTCACCTGTCACCCCTTACCTTTTCATTGAAGGTAAGGTCTGCCTTCCAGAAAAATCACCAATGTCTTCCACAATTTTTTAATCTTGTGTAGTCTGTTCATATATCCTTTTACCCCAGTGTTGCCAGATGAAGACTTTCTTACCATTCTCAGTAACACCAAGGCTTGCATTTTCTCCTGAACATGACTACTTGGTTATCAGTTGGGAGGCAGTGTCCCAAGGCTGTAAAAAACTTGCTTGCAAAGCAGAGAAATCAGTGACTTCTCTGAAGTTAAATCCCACACCCAGAGTCACTGTGGATGCCCTTGCTGTGAGCTCAGTGCAACATGTGTGCCCAAGATTAGACAAGATGAGCAAAGACAGGACAAACAAAGTTAAATTGTCTAATCTGTGACCACAGTGGTAATAATAAAATGCCTACAACCTCATTTCTGAAGATTAAAAAAAAAAAAAAAAAGGTTTGAATTTACCCATCATTATTGGGGAAGGAAAGAAGCTTTCCCTGCATGACTGATGAGCATTATTCCTCTTTTCCTGACTATTGCTTGCAGGGATAAGTACAAAGGGAAACAATACACAGCAAAAAAGCTATCTCAAGGTTTTGCCTGCAGTTTTTTGAATTACTGGAGACAAATCATGGGGAAGGTTTAATCCCATGGCACCAGCTTCAGTGTAGGTGGAAGAAAGAGCTTTGGCATGTATGCAGTTTAAAGAGTGTGAGCATGCTGTGGATCCCCACTTGATGATTTCAAGGGAAAAATATCCTTTGGGTTTGTCTACTTTCTGAAATCCATGCTGTGAAACCAGCAGCAGGATCTGACTTTCATAATGAAAAAGAAACTTGCAAAGCTAAAGACTTCTATAAAAAAATATTGTGTACAAGACCAGCATAACTGGGTGATGTCATTTATGAGGTTGATACCACTTCACTTGCTTTGTTTCATTTCATTCAACAGAGCTTGTGTCTGTGAAGAAAATCAAGCAGCTATTTTTACCATGGAGATGATATCTGATAATAATTTTTTTTCATTTATTTATGTGAGGGTGAGGTTCAGATGTGATGACAAAAGTCTCTACCTTTCCTCACGTGGTGGTTTTGGTCGGTGTAGAATTAATTGTTTTTGTAGTGGCTAGAATGGAGCTGTGTTTTGTATTTATGATGAACCCAGGGCTAATAATACAGAGATGTTTTTGTTGTTACTGAACAGGGCTTGCACAGAGCTGAGGCCTTTCCTGGCTTTTGTGCTGCCACACTGGTGGGGGAAATTGGGCATGCGGGGGGGGTTGGGAGGAGACACAGCCAGGACAGGCAACCCAAACTGACCAAAGGGACCATTCAACATCATGTTCAGTATATAAAGTAGGGAGAAGAAGGAAGAAGGGGGGACATTTGGAGTGGATGTTTGTCTCCCCAGGTCAGTGTTATGCATGAGAGGGCCTGCTCTCCTGGCAGTGGCTGAACACCTGCCTGCCCGTGGGAAGGTGAATTAATTCCTTGTTTTGCATTACTTGTGTGTGAAGCTTTTGCCTTCCCTATTAAACTGTCTTTATCTCAATCCATAAGTTTTCCAGCTTCTACCCTTCCAATTCTCTCTCCGATCCTGTTGGTGGGGGAGTGAGTGAGCAGCTGCATGGTGCTTGGTTCCCAGCTGGGGTGAAACCACACCAGCTTAAACACAGTCTTGTGACCCAAAAATGCTATGTGAAAATCACATAGGAAAAAATGCATTTCATTTCTGGAATACTTTTCTCTGAAAAAAAAAAAAAAGTCAGCATGCCAAAGAAACCAACAAACCAAAACCAGATCAAACAAACTCACTAGGTTCAATTTACAAGTAGGATGCTGTCTCTCCCAGCTCCACTACACAGGCTGCGGAGTTTACTCAGACCCAAGAAAAGCAAACCAAAACTAATTGTCCTTAAACATTTGGGTGAAAACTGCAGCCATTTAAGAACTATTTCAAGTGCAACTGTATGTGCAGCAGGGCACTCAGGCAGTGATGCTAGCTGGACTGTCCCTCCATGTACATCACCCTCACAGAGTTACACCTTCACTTTTCCTCTAGTAGCTCCTTGCTATGTCTTTTCTAATTTCTTTTTGTTTGTTTCCTCAGTACACCATGGGACTCATCTCCAAAGCCATGACAGATCCTGAATGTAAGCAGTACTTCTAGTCAAGAAGAAATTACCCTAGTGGCTCAGTTCCCATGTAGCTCCTATACACAGACTACAATCAAAACCAGCCACCATGGACTCCAAATGTTTTCCACCTTTTCTACTGAAGAGACATATTGGCTTTGTGCAACAAATTTTTTATAGTGGAGGGCTATGGGGGTGGCTTCTATGAGAAGCTGTCAGAAGCTTCTCCCATGTCCAACAGAGCCTGCTCCAAGATGGACCCATCAGCGATGGTGGCAGAGCCTCTGGGATACTGTATTTAAGGAGAGGAAAAAACAGCAACTGCGGCCAGAAGTAATTGTGAGAACATGTGAGAAGAACAGCCCTGCAGGCCCCGAGGTCAGTGCAGAAGGAGAGGCAGGAGGTGCTCCAGGTGCCAGAGCAGAGACTCTCTTCCAGCCCCTGGTGCTGACCATGGTGGGGCAGCTGTGCCCCTGCAGCCCAAGGAGGACTGCAGGGATGCAGAGATCCAGCTACAGCCCCTGGAGGATCCCATTCTGGAGCAGGTGGATGCCCAAAGGAGGCTGTGACCCTGGGGAAGCCCACACTGGAGAAGGCTCTTGGCAGGACCTGTGGCCCAGTGGAGTGAAGAGCCCAAGCTGGAGTAGTCTGTTCCTGAAGAACTGTACCCTGTGGAAGAGACCCATGCTGGAGCAGGACCTGAAGAAGAGCAGCCCATGGGAAGTAAGAACACTGGGAAAGTTTTTTGAGGACTGTGTCCTGTGGGAGGGACCCCACACTGGAGGAGGGGAAGAAGCGCCTTTCCCCTGAGGAGAAAAGAGCAGCAGAGACAATGTGTGATGAACTGACCACAGTCTCCGCTCCCCATCCCCTTGCCCTGCTGGGTGGGAGGAGGTAGAGAAATCAGGAGTGAAGTTGAGCCCAGGAAGGAGGGAGGGGTGGGAAGCAGGTGTCTTAAGTTTTGATTTTATTTCCCACTATCCTACTCTTCTATCTTTGGTGATAAATTAAACTAGTTTTCCCAAGTCAAGTCTATTTTGCCCGTGACAGTAATTTGTGACAGATCTCTCTGTCCATATCTTGACCAAAGAGCTGTTTATCATAGGTACTCCCCACTGTCCAGCTGAGAACAGAAGGGATAAAGTGGCTTGGGGGGCACCTGGTGTCCATCCATGGTTCACCCACCACAAAAACCTCTTCAATAAATATTCCTCTGCTAATTATAAATCATGTGCATCTGTTCTTAGGTTTGTATTTTAGTGTATTACAGTGAAACTCAAAGTTCCTGAAGTACATTATTTGCATTCATGTGTATCCTAATACCGGAGCAATCCTATAATCTTATTAATGACAAGCAGTTAGGAGCTACATTACTTAAGATACCTAAAATGTTGATTTTCATTAAAGCTAGAATGACCTTAGCTGAAAGATCAAGGTTATTAGAGCATATGTTTGGGTTTTCTTTCCAGAAAGTTGAGTATTTAAATGTACTAAAGCATAATATTAAAGCAATATTAATAAAATAGTGATTAGAATATCAGCAATAATAGCAACGCTTGCAGTAGAACAGGAAGCAAAGCTATTTACAGAGTGTTAAAATCTCACATCCAGAGACAGCATAAATGAGGAAAAAAGACTAACCCTTAGCTGGGAATTCAATTGCCAGTCATTCCATTTCGCAATCTCATTTGGGAGGACAAAGTGTCTGAAAAAGCATTAGCTATCCTTACAGAAGTTATTGTAGAAAGATACCATCTCCTGTTCCTTTTTGCAGGATGTAATATGTTAAATCACTTGCAAAACAAAACAACACAGGGATAAGCATCCATTTCTTACAAAAGACACTGAGAATCATTTCCACAAAATGAACCTGGACATTTTTCATCGGCAGATCGTAATAAGCAAAGTACATTTTGGATTTCATCCATAGTATCAGCAAAACATCAGAGGCAGAAGTAAAAAAATAAATATATACCCTGTAACTTTTTTCCCCATGGATACTCTTTTGCAAAATTCTTCTTCAGACACCACTTAGGAGCTTCCTTTTTGCCACATGGTGCATAGTGTAAGCTGCTGTTCCATCTTTTCACAAGAATATAAACAAACAAATACAAAAGGAGTAAACAGCAGCTGCAGGCACCCATACACCATTTCACTGAAGTGTGATGCCTAAATTCCATTTAAAGGTTTTAACTGTGGGAATTCAAAAACTCCTCTTTCTGACAGGAGAGAGGGAGAACCTTCTCATGACAGGTCTTGGTTCAAAGAGGGAAACATTTTGTTTGCTCCAAGATTTTATAACAACTTAATTTGTTCAACCTCCCTTTAGGGAAGTACAAGTTAAAAAAGAAACCTGCTGTTATCCATTCTCTAGAATGGTCTGGAAGGGACCTTGAAGGTTTTCTAGTTCCAGTCCCTGTGCCACGGGGAGGGATGCCACTCATTAGACCAAGTTGCTCAGAGTGCCATCCAAACTGGCCTTGAGCAGTTCCAGGGATGGGGCAGCCACAACTTCTCTGGGCAACATGTTCCAGTGTCCCCACAAACTTAGACTGAAGATTTTCTTCCACTATCTAATCTAACCCTATCCTCTTTCAGTTTGAAGTCTTTCCCCTTTGTCCTATTACTACATGTCTTTGTCAGAAGTCACTTTCCAGCTTTCTTGTAGCCGCTTAAGGTACTCTAAGGTCCTCATGAAGTCTTCTCCAAGCTAAAGAAATCCAACTCTCAGCCTGTCTTCAGAAGAGAGCTGCTCCAGCCCTCTGACCACCTTTGTAGACTCCTCTGGATACACTCTAACACACTCGTGTCCTTATATTCGGTGGATGCAGCACTAGACGTGGGGTCTCACAAAAGCAGGGAACTGCTGCCCACCCTGCTCTGGATTCAGCCCAGGACATAGTTGTATGAAATACAAGGACTGCATTGAATACAAGGACATGAATAGAGTGAAAAGAGTATTTTTTCTCCAATACATTTACTCCCAGTGTCAGACTGAGTCACTGAGTAAAAAAACACTGCCATTTCTAGCATTGCTGGAAGTTTTAAAGTTTAAAACAATTCTGGAAGAAATGTAATGAAAAAGATCATAAGAGAGTTAAGATAGTAAGCTACAGATTGGACCAGCTTTAAGAAATACAGAAATACAGACAACTTTATGCCTTATTGTTGAGTAGTCCTAAACTTGTTAAGATAGGCACTTCAATGCATGTGTAAACTTCTTACTTAAAACACCACTACTGCATCTAAAAGATTCCTTCTTTTATTCTCTGTATTCTCTGGATGATACTGCTCAGACAAAAACAATCTTTTTCCTCCTTTACACTGTCTCATAAGGAAAATCAGAGCTTGAAAGGGCTTTAAAAGAAAACCAAACCTAATATCTGTTACAAGGTCTGAGTCATAGCAGCAATTAGTTGAATGGAGCTGCCTTTCAGCCTACCCTACAGCTACCAAATCAAACAATAGACTATTTAAAATGTTGCTTACTTTATAAATGTAGTGTAATTACTCATTCTAAGGAAGATTCAATCTGGCATAAATACTAGGTACACAAGCAAAATCATGTATGAATTGTGCTACTAATAATATTCATCATTCCTAATCCTGTTACGTGCTATTGATGGTTATCACCATCGATTTACTTATCTAGCTAAAACATCTTGTATGAATTATGATGTAAACCTTTAAAAGTAAGCTTCAAAATGCAATACAAACTAAAAGGGGGAGGAAATCACTTAGATATTTTTATTTTTAAGAAGGAAGAAACTGTGGTCTTGGAAAGGTCAAAAATAGTATTATGAGAAGTGACTGCAAAAAAGCTGCCATGTGGTACCACCATATTATTTATTCAGTGACTCCAGAGCAGACGTGCTTCATTTGCAGAGGAGAAAATCACTTTCTGTCCTAGCTCGGGCCTCTGAGACTCAACCTCATCAATAAATGTTCTGCTGGCTGCCTCAGGTCTTCAGTGCAACACCAGAGCAAATCCTACACACTTCCACTTATGCCTCAGCGATACCCAGGTCCCACCCTTATTTTCAGGGGGAATTGAACAGAGGAAACAATTCTGTTGACGATGTGCAAAATGGGGCAGAGATGTCTCCTCGCTCTCATTTAGCGGTGTTGGTTCAGCAGGTTAACAGGAGCAAGGAGCAGTGGGAAATGGATTTGCACCACTGAAGTGAGCAGCTGTGATTCAGAACGTATCAAAGCAACAGCTTGCTTGGGTTAGAAGTTATCATTCCCACTGAGTCAACTTTGTTTATAAATCCTCACTGCTCCTGTTTTCTGGATTAGGAATGCGGAATTACACACTCTCCATAACAATTAGGCATGTTTGCATGAATAACCATCATGAATAAACCATGAAATCACTCACATTTGGAAGTGAAAGAACTTGAACAAATCCCCTCTGCTGAGAAGACACAGTTCTGAATACATTGTGTAGCTACATTCATTTTTCCTGTTTGTATTGCGGTCACATGTGAAATTAATTATGTGAAGCACTATATGTCTATAGCTGATGATATAATAATTACAATGCAAATATAAAAAAAATAGAAAGCGTGTTATATTCATGGCTTAAATCAGTAATTTGTTCTATCTAATAGAGCAGGCAAAATAGTATGAAACAGAATTAACAAAAATACTGCAAATATTATAAAAACTTGTGTTGATTTTATAGCAGGTATCGACTAGGAACTGAAACCTAAGGGCGGCAAGGCAATAGAGCAGATTAAATTTATATTTCTGTCTTCTTGGTCCTAGGCTACTCAAAGTGGTGGAATGAGCCTGGTGGAATTAATAGCCATGGACTTGATGGGATACGGTGGACATCCAGTGCTCTTCTACAAAGGCCTTTTGAAAGAGAAACTTAAAGCTAAAAAAATAGGAAAGGAAAAAATAGCCTTGAGGGCTCTCTAGCATCTGTGGCATTTTTACGTGGTAGGAAGTAGAAAGAGGGTAAAGATTTCCCCCAAGTAATCACTGAAAGATGTTCTAATCCTACAGTAAATTATTGTTAATGTTTTTAGAGCATTTCTTTCCTTACCTACAGGAACAGTGCATCTTGAATTCTCTGTGAAGAACTTATTTTAATTTCATGAACACTTCTTCATAAAATTATAATGAGCTGGATTCAGACTTGAGGAACAATTGGCATTCTTCCCATTGAGTAAAAACTAAGCTGTTATTGTTAGAGATACCCAACCTTATTTCTACTGGTGTTAATCTACCAAAAGAGTTAGCAGAGCTCTTTCTCTCTCTCCACAGACAATTCCTATCAACATTTTCTAGAGCTGATCTGTACAGTTTGTTCACAATAACAGCTTGAGGCCTTGCTCTCCATCAGGTTGTTTCTTCTTCTTCTTCTTCCAGACAAATAATGAGCATTTTCTACTGCTGTCATTTCTTGTAGCAAGTACATTAGTCCATTCTAATAGCCCATCTCAACCATCTGGGTGGATGGATTCTGCCTCCAAATAAAAGTCTCCAACTGAAAAGGCTCACAGCTGTTGTCAGTATTCACCACTTGGTCTCATTTTGACACAACATATTTTTTTCTGTTTAGCTACCATTTGAAAGGTGGTTTTGCTGATAAAAGGTGATGGAAAGTGTCCTGGGAGTAGATCACTACAAGAAAAAAAGTAATAATTGCTGCTGGGCTATGTAAGGACACAGACCTTGCTGGCAGAACAAGGTCCAGGAAAGGTAACATAAGACCTATGTAATTCCCCTGTGAAGGATTTCTGTTTTCTCTTATTCTCAAAACTGCCTGACTGATCCTAACATTCTTTTCTGTTGATAGAAATGTTACATAAATTACAGCTACCACCCTCTATGTTAGTTTAACACCAGAGGCAATTCATTTGAAGACTACAAGGATCATAATAGTCTTACTTCTCCTTCTTTGGAGAGACATTTTCTGAACGTAGAAGATTAAGTCAAAGTAACCCTAGTGATCTAATGAGAAAGCAGCGAGTTGAAATATCTGCAGAGGTGCTATGGCTCCCAGTCCAACATTTTGGCCTCTTCTGAAGTATGTGTGGATGTGTGTGCACAACTGATACCACACTCAAAGGGTTTTAAAAGTTTCCACTGACATACAACACCTTGCCAGACCTTTGGAAGATTTGGGAAAGTGAGAGAAGATAATTTTTACGCTATTATCTTTTTACATGGAACGCCAAACCATTTAATCCCCAAACATGTTGTTATTTTTGTGGAGCATTTTTTTTGCACTTTCACGGTTTAAATCCTTTCAGTTTACCTTTACATCATGAATGTTTCCTAGCCACATATAAATACATGTTTTGAGGAGGAGTTTTTCCACCTTAAGTCATTACATGGAACTGTATGATGAAAGAAAGTAGGTTTGTCTGGTTTGGGGTTTTTTTCTCTTCCATATACCTAAGTTTTTGATGTTGACTTTTAATGTCTTCCACATAATTAATATATCTTACTGTATTCCAAAATGCTGTTTGGCCACTGTGATGAGTGGTTAAACCGGTACTGGACAAAGTAACCAAACCTCTGTCCCCCAGCCTTGGGGAATGCAGGAAAAACCTTTACTCGAGTAACTGAAACTGAGATACTAATTCCAAACTTCTTTTTCTATTGTCCTCACAGAGAGTGTGAGAGAAGCATGGTTCTGTGAAACCTCAGCAAGAAAAGGTTCCAAAATGAAGAGAAGGAGACTAATGCAGGTCTCCCTGTCTTCCTTAAAATTTAAGATTCCAGAATAATTCACAATAGAAGAGGAAGAGTGAAAATATGTACTAAAGTCATGTGCTATGTACTGCCTTCAGACCATATTTGCTGCTATCTCGCAATTGAACATCATCTCAAAACATCTAAGGGAACAAGTATTGCACAATAGCCTGAGCCAAATCTGACTGTCAGCAACAAGGAAACATAAAATGATTTCTCAGCATCACTCAGATTGTAACTGTTTCAATAATCATCACAAGAAGGACTGTTTTATCCTAAGGCAAATTCTGCTTTTCCAGGTAGAAACATGTCTTTCTTTGGATGTCTTTATTTAATGCACTTGCAGTTAGTCCTTCAGAGGCATACAATGAATATCTGATGCACCTTCGGCCTGCCTGTACCCTTAAGTAATTTACACCACCACTTACATTTAATTCATGGTTTTTTGTACTCCTACTGATAGCATATTTTCCTTGGAACCACATAATCATTAAGGTTGGAAGAGACCTCAAGGATTATCAAGCCCAAGCATTAACCCAGCACTGCCAGGTCTACCAATAAATCATGTCTCTAAGCACCACGTCCACGTGTTTCTTGAACACTTCCAGGGATAGTGACTCCACCACTTCCCTGGGCAGCCTGTTGCAATGCCTGACCGTGCTTTCAGTGAAGAAATTTTTCTTAACATCCAATCTAATGGTTGGGAATGTATTTTCAGTGAGTTGTGGTTATGGTAGGTAAGTAAATCTCAGAAGCTGTCTGCCAGATATTTAAACAGGGGAAACAGAAACATAAACTTTGGCCAAACATATTAGGGATTATAAACTCCCTCAAAGAAATTAAGGTGAGAGAGACTGTTCCTTGAGTCTAAGCTTTCATTTCATAAGGCCTTTCTTGAAGGATAAAATTTCAGCACTGTGTTTATAAGTTTGGGGTATTTTTTCTTCCTAATTACTATTAATACATGAAATACAAAACTGCCATGAATCATCTTACTCATTGACTTATGTCTGGCTAAGAAGAGTAAGAAGGAGCATGAAATTGGAACAACAGAATAACTTATCTAATTTCTACTTTTGAACCCATACATTTGTAATTTTCTGGTTTTTTGCTCCTTTTAAAGTCCTTCCAGACTCTCAGCATCCATTGTATTTTGACACTGGGTTCCAGTGACACTTTCAGTAATATGTCCTTTCATCAGCCTCAGGAGAACACCTTTCAGCTTCCCTAAATGCCCCTTTGTTGGAACGTGTAGGAAAATTTTGAGACAGGCAGAAAATTTATCTTCTTCACAATGTTTAACACTGCAGCCTCTTAAATCATGCATTTCCTAAAGGAAACAGCCTCAATCTTCAAAATCTCTCATCCTGAAAGCCTTTTTGCCTCTACTCACTAGTGACCTTCACATAAACAAAAAGCTGATGAATTTTGAGAGAGGTGCAATAGGTTTGTTTTTGCTCTAGGCTGATAACATTTTAGACCTAACAAGTAATTACAGAAGGGGAAAAATACTTCTTTTTTATTTGTTTTTAATCTAAACAGGAATTGGTATAATCTGGTAAGGAAAGGAGGAGAACAAAGTAATTTTTTTTCTCCTTGTAAGAAGGAATTAAACAGGGCAAAATAAAATCTTCCCTGATGAACAAGAAAAGTAAAGTAGATTAGTTATTTGAGGGGAGAAGTTGCTGAACATAGGGAAGATTCTATGAAAAACACAGGACAGTGGTTTCCAGATGATGAGGTATTTGAGTAAAAGAGGCTTAGACTAGGACTGAGTTGCAAAAGGCAAAGGGAAAGGGAAGAGAGTGACACAACTCTCTGGAATGATGAGGAAGGAGAACAGTGGCCTGTAAGCCAGACTGGAAGGGAAGGATGGAGACCAATACAGTGAGGACACTACTATTATCACACTGCAATTTGTGTAGGACCAAAATCAGGCCCTATTATTTTCTTGGCCTTTCTGCTGTCCTTTGCTTCTAAACAAAATGTGCTTATGTATCATTGACAGAGCACTGTTCTGATGTTGCATTGCCTTTAACACACTATTCTCACAGGAGCAAATTCTCACAGGGCATAGCACTGAACTTCTGAGAGGCACAGAAAGGAAAAGAAGGGGAAAAAATTGAAGCTCTGGAGGATTTGGAAGAGTAACACTAGGCATTTTTTTTGAGCTGTGTCTCAAGGTATCCACTAAAAGATGTGCACTGCAAGAAAAACAGACAGTATTTCAATGAGAAAATATCACTGCAGGGATCAGAGACACAAGAAGCATGTTGAAAAGTAGTGATACAGTCAAGAGATAAGTTTGATGCAAAGCCAGAAACTAGCATCAAATGTCAGCAGTGGAGAGATTGTAAGTGTGTGAAGAGACAGAACCATGGCAGATGCAATTTAGGCATAATAAAACTGAAATGAGTAAGACCAGAATAAACTAGGAAAGCCCAGAAGTGATTCATTGCTGTTGATGGTGAGCAAGGAGAGAGAAGAGAGACTTTGCTGGGAATTTGGGGATAATGGAAGGGGTCGAGGGGGTATTCTGTCCAGTCAATTGCAAGACCAACAAGAAGAGACTTTGTCCAGTGGGGGTTAAACACTCTGTGTAGTCATACAGTTGAAAAAATATTACTTTCTCTTTTTTTCTCCTCCCACACATTCTTTATTGGTTGCACATCACCTCTATCTGTGTAATACTCGGGGTTTTCCTTTTGAAGTCCTTCACGTGCAATGTTGTTGGGAACAAGCTGCTCCCCTGGACACATCTCACCTAGCCAGTTGTTGCAGCAGTACCTCTAGCCCTTGTTTTCCACCATTTGAACTGCTTTTCCTTTCACTCACACTTAGTGCCCCTCCTTCGTCCCTAAATTTTGGTTAGGGTCTAAATCCTGTGCTAGGGATTAAACTGTGCTCAGCAGGTAGTAACAGTAAAAATTCATCTTTTAGACAGCCATTGTTTCCTTGTAAGATGTATGTGCCAAGCTTATCAGCTGTGATTGACAAGTGCTCCTGCCAGCTCTGTTGGCAAAACAGCAAGAAAAACCAATGGGAGAGATTGAGAAGATCCTGAAGAAACTATGAAATTACTTTGGAAAAGGTATTCAGGAACACCTTTAGCACTGGAGAAGACATCCAGAAGTTAATGCTCAACTAGAGATAGCTCCATGATAAAGAGATAGTTCTCTTTCTGACTGATCATTGGGGAAAGTTTTTCTTTTCTTGTTCTCTTTTTTCTTTTTTTTTTCTTTCTTTTTTTTTTTCATTAGATCTGATGTATTCCATCAATTATTTTTGAATATTTATTTCATCATCCTGTGTGAAACTATATCCTGACAGGAGACAATCCATATATTCATGATTTATTAGCCTGTCAAGAAATCTTTAAAACATTTTTCTGTATTAAATATATAACTTCCCCTAAAAACAGAAGACAGTAAACATTCTCCCTTAGCTTAATACTGTTAAAAGCAATTACATAGCAGCAAGCTACAGGTTACAATTAAATCCAAACTCATCTTTAGGCTGATAAGTATTACATTTTTGGTGTGAAAAAGAATGGAATAAATATTCACTTAACCATCCAAACTTTTGTGAAATTTGACCTCTTTAGAAAATCACATCAACATTTAAATCTACCTGGGAAATTCTCAGGATCAAGTCACCTGTTTTGGTCAGACAGCTAAGAGTGACTAGATCTTCACAGATTCCCTGGTAAGCAGCTTCTAACTTTTAAAAACTTGGTAATTATCTTAAACAGTCTCTGACACTTAAACTCCTTGTTAATTTACCAATGTATTATAGAGACATAGCAAACTTATTGTGGATGCACTGTATAAATATTTGTCAATTATTACTCAGCAAATATCGTTCTAAGATGCATTAGGGACTCTGTTACTTTTGTTGACACTTTTGGTGAATTTCTGGCAGCAGTTCAGGTCTTTCAGAGCCACACCTACACTTCTAGGCTCACATTCAATCTTTCTCACCTACACTTCTAGGCTCACATTCTTCTTTCTACCCAAGTGTATCGCTGAGATGATCCCATACTTTTGGGTCCTTTTTAAGGTTTATGATTCAGTCAGCTGTTCAGCTGGACAACCGTATGAGTCTAATCTCAGGTGATCTGAACTGGTTCCTCATAGGATCATAGAACAGCTTGGGTTGGAAGACTCCCTTAAAAAGCACCTGGTTCCAATGACCCTCTCATGGAAGGGACATCCTCCACTAGACCAGGTTGCTCAAAGCCCTGTCCAAACTTTCCTTGAACACTCCCAGAATGGAGCATCCACAGCTTCTCTGAGCAACCTGTGCCAGCGCCTCACTAGCCTCTGAGTGAAGCATTTCTTCCTAACATCTGACCTAAATCTCTCATGTTTTAATTTAAAACCATTCCTCCTTGTTCTCATTTATCTAGATTTACTATCTGATAGGGACCAAGCTCAGATGAAGACCCTGTGCCTCAAGCTGAAAAACTAAATGTGAGTTCTCTCTCTCTCTCTCTTTTTTATGTCCTTGCAGCACCTGCCTACACCATGAAAGCTGCACAGAGCTCAGAAAAGAACCAGACCTAAGAATGCAGCCCTTAATTTGTTCTCTCATAATTTTAAAGCAACTAAAATAAAATATAACAATTGAACACCATTTAAGTAATGGGCCAATCTACCAGCTGGCCAAGAGAGAAACATACTGCAAACAGCTTAGTACAATTGCTCACTGCTTATTTTTTGTATATTAATTAAGTAATTTAGAAGCAAGAACCACGACAAAAACAAAGGAAAACAAATTGGATGATCTCTCAGTTCCACAAGCTCTTGCTCTTGCCTCGTCTCCAGGGCATCTTGGCTGACCCTTCACAACAGCTTGTTCCTCCTCCCCACATTTTTATGTATTCCTTCTGTTACGNGGACCAAGCTCAGATGAAGACCCTGTGCCTCAAGCTGAAAAACTAAATGTGAGTTCTCTCTCTCTCTCTCTTTTTTATGTCCTTGCAGCACCTGCCTACACCATGAAAGCTGCACAGAGCTCAGAAAAGAACCAGACCTAAGAATGCAGCCCTTAATTTGTTCTCTCATAATTTTAAAGCAACTAAAATAAAATATAACAATTGAACACCATTTAAGTAATGGGCCAATCTACCAGCTGGCCAAGAGAGAAACATACTGCAAACAGCTTAGTACAATTGCTCACTGCTTATTTTTTGTATATTAATTAAGTAATTTAGAAGCAAGAACCACGACAAAAACAAAGGAAAACAAATTGGATGATCTCTCAGTTCCACAAGCTCTTGCTCTTGCCTCGTCTCCAGGGCATCTTGGCTGACCCTTCACAACAGCTTGTTCCTCCTCCCCACATTTTTATGTATTCCTTCTGTTACGAGCAAAAAGGAAAGGACAGAAAAAGATGCCTGACCAGCATTTAAAATCCCATCTTTCCTGCTTGGAAGGACAGGATTAATTTTACCAGATGGAAATGTCTGTAAGAGAGAGACCTACATCTCAGCTAGTCACCTAAGCTGTTTCTGGCAAATGGAGAGAAACTGGCACTTTCAGGACACAATTAATCTCATCCCCATGTAGATATTTAAACTAGGTCATATGAATCATGCCTTAGAAGAGACAATTCCTCTCTACTGACACTAAAGGGAGCCTGAAATCACTAGATATAGATGTTTACATTGGTTATGTTCTAAAGGTAAGTGAGCTGGATGCCACCTGAGCTCATTAGATAGATTTCTTGCTTCAGAAGCAAAATGCCTTATATTCATCTTTTGGTTACACACGTGGCTAGAAACAAGCACGTGGCCTTTGTGTCACTGTTTTTAATAGCCCAAGCACTAAAAGAGATGTATGAATGTATCATGTGATTCACTACAAAAGCAGGTTTTCATAAGAAATTAATAAAATCTCCAAAGCACATAGCACAGAATGTATGAAAGTACTGATCAACACCCCCAACACCTTCTCAGCAAGAATTCAGGTTCTTGATTTCACAGATCATCCAGTAAAAATGAAATAATCTTTCAAAGTCCTAACATTTCCCTTTTCTAGAAGAATTATGCAGTATGATTTAATTTCTAATAAAATCATATAATGTCCAGTCAGTCAGTTGCTAGCTGATATAATAATCTAAGGATATAAGGGAGACCAAAGGACACTGAGTACCCAGAATCATATCTGCTGCTTTTCAGCCACTGGACGTGGTGCAATACAAGAAACCATCTCATCCATACCAGCTTTGTTTCACTCATAATTTATTCACTTTTCCATTTTAACCAGAAGATCCCTATTTTGTGAGAAGTTCAACCCTTCAAGATTTCCTGACGTTTTCTTAGGGCTTAACTAAAGATAGATTTCTAAACAGGAATTTAAACAAGGACTAGGTTTCAGGAATTTCTACTGTGCTAGTCATGGCTAATTAGCCAAGCACTTAGCATGGAGCTGCTGGTAAAATAAATATTAATATCTGAAGCAAAGAAATACACATAATGCTAAATCATTGGAAAACAGATACTGTCAAGGTAAATATCATCATATCTTTTTTCAGATGGGACTATATATTTGGCTGACATTGATAAAAATATTGGGGTAGTATGCTTAGACTTCTATAAATCATTTAACCCAGCACTTCATGGAATTTTATTAATAAGAAAAATAACAATGTCACACATTAAATGGATTTAAAAGTGTCTGATTGACAGGATTTAGCACGTAACTACAAATGGGTTGATCACCTGTGTTTGGTGGGATCCTCAGGGGGTGATCCTGGCCCTACGCTTTCCAAGTGCTGACCTGCGTGGGAGAGACTGCAGTTGCTTACTACTGCCCAGATTTAGCAATGACAGAAATGAGGTGCTGTGGCAAATGGCACAGAAGACAGGTCACCAATGCAGGTCAATGTAATTTGTAACACAGACAGCAATAAAGTCCTAACTCTGGGAATAAAGCGACTCTTCCTTACAGGCACTTTCCAGAGAGGCCTGGTGGGAAGCAGATGGCAATCCCACTGGCTGTGGGGCAGGACATGAGCTCCCAGCACAGCCACATGGCTAAAGGAGCCACTGTAACCCTGGACATGCACATGGTAACTTTTGTGGGAGTCAGGACATTTATTACTTCTGCTGCAACTGCTCTGAGGTTCCATGCAGCTGTGGCAGGCATGGCTCAACCTTCCTGCTGGGAAACCAGGGACAGCTCAAAGGCTGGTCGTGAGACAGATGAGAGCTATGAAAATCATGCCTTGCAGTAAGAGATGCCAGGAGCTCAGTGTATTTACTTAATCAAAGAGATGATTAGCTGATGTCTTTACTGTAGCCCAGAGCTACTGACAGGGGCACAGCCCTTTGCAGTGGGCTCCTCAGATTAATCCTTGCAGCGGATTAAGAGGCAAAAAACGGAAAGGCACTCAAAACTGGAAGCTGAGACTTGTTAATTCAGACTAGAAATATGGCACATGCCTCCAAAAGACTAATTAAGCCCTGGAATAATACATTTGTAAAGGTGCGAGAGGTTCTGATCATCACAAATTATTCAACAGAAACAGAATGTTTTTCTAATAGGTAGGGCAGGTGTCAAAAGATGGATCCTTCCTCCAACAGCTCATGTTAGTTACACGATCTGCTCTGACAAACTAGATTAACTGTGATTGTTCCACCCAACTTGGCCACTTGCTCTTATTTGCAAAGGAAAACTGAAGCTTTGAAAACAAATCTGAGCAGGCTGAAAATCCTGTCCAAAATATCTGCAAATATGTGTGAAGTATCTACAATATTTCTCTTCATCTGTTCTGCAACTTGGATGAAAATGCTTTTCTGAATTTTAGTTCTCCAGTTAATCTTCTTTTTCAAAAGTTTTTATGAACCTCGTGCTATCAAAGGCAGGAAAGCCTTTCTAACTACTTCTCTGCGATTCCTCTTTGAAATTTGAAAGGTTTGCTTCTTTAGTGAGCATGAGACTAAAAAGAAATTTTTACTGCATGGGATTCAGATTTTGTTTTAATTGTCTTCCCAGAAGAAGTCTCAAAGCTACTCCGTTTTCAGGAGAATTTATACTATTTCAAACACTTAGATCTGTCTGGAATAGCAAATGAAAATTCAGCCACTTCTTCTTCCTCCTCATCTGAGAAAGCACTGATGGCTATGCCCTTAATAATAGTTTTTTTCATTCTGTAACTCCTGTATTAGCCATTAATCTGTAGCTATCATATTATTTTGACACGTGAACACATGTAGAATGCAGCCTGCCTGTTCTGAATGTGTTCCAGAGTTCATTTCTTTGGTGTAAGTCCACAAGAGAGAAAAAATATCAGTTCTCCTTTATAGCAGTAGTGTTGCAGCTTTACTTGCAAAAGACACTTTTCTTGTCTCCCACTGTCTGTAAGCATCTGATGGAAGGAAAGGAATGGGAGCTTTCCCTTCTGAAAATGGATACAAGCATTTCATGCATTCATCCCATACCAAAACCATGGGACCAAAACATCTCAGCATGTCCAAAGTGTATAAATAGAGCCCATAGCAGTAGTGTTAAGAGAGGACACACCTGTAAAGGCTACCCTGGAAAACACCACCTGTCACTCAACCACACACTATCTTTATTCCATCTGAGCACCAACAAATGGGACAGGAAAAACAGGAAGTTGAAAGTCAATGTAGATAGAAGATAACCAGGAGAGATCTCTGGGCAGCCTTTAATTATGGCAAGCTATTTTCAGCTCCATCTACCACCTATTAATGGTCTCCTGCACTTCTCCCCATCCACGTAATAGGAGCCACAGGGTTTCCCAAAAAAAACCCCAAGTTACTTTTGCCTGGGACCACTGCATTTGGTAGGCAGCATTGCAATCAGGATTGTTGATCTAATTTCTATGCAATCTCATAAAAACCACACAAACATTGGCATCTTAAGCACACAGGGCAAGCCCATCAGCAGTGATTTAATGGTAGAGGATTCAACTCTTCATCATGTTTATGTAAACATAAAATTGTCACATATAGACATGATATTATATTCTAGTTCCTTGCACATATTTTAAAACCCAGTAAATTTAAATACTTTTACAGTCCTAGATCTTTTCTATTTCTCCTCTCACAAAAAGGCCAATTATGTATCTCTGATAGGAATAGCTCATTAGATAATCTCTAATGAGCCCACATTAAAATGGGAGACACAAAATAGAACTATTTTTCTCAGTATTACTATCTATCCAGAAATTTCTGAATGAAGAAATCAGTGCCTATCTTCTGCACCTTCCAGCCACTATTTTTATGACTAACTCTTCTAACTTTAGATGAGTGCCCCTTATCCCTTTAGCAAAATATTCATATTTGCTTAGAGTTCATAAAGAATTCTTAGCAGTGGATTTAATTCCTTTACTGTGCTTGTCATTTTAGCATCTCTGTACCTATTCACACATTTGTAATGGCCTTTAAGGGAATATTATTTTAGTCTATGGGTTAAATATAGTCCCAGTCTTATCATATCTAGAAAACCAGAGCTGCTGCTGTGTTATTAATCTACTCTAATTACCTCTTTCATTCATAACTTGTTATGGTCATGTACTGTAAATCAGCACTTGAAGCTGGGAGGAGCACTGAATACATACTTAGGTATTATAAATGCTTACAATTTTTCCCAAGTTTGATTTTAAAAGTGGAAAAATCAATCTTCAGTATTCAAACAATGTACTTCTTACTCAAGACAGGACTATTGTTTGAACAGTATGAGACTGGATTCAGATTTCCCGATGAATTCCTATTAATGTCACTGGTGTGACTACAAAAACAGGCCATAAATAAGAACTTTACTTTTCTGTGAATCATAAACACAGGTAGTACTACAAGCTACTAGAAGAAAGAAATGCTGTGTTGTTAATAATTTTGAGAGACCTTTCTCTGTAGAAGCTGGCCAAAAAAATCACTAACTCCTTTTTTCACAATGAGTTATGACTTCCCTGAAATTCCATCTTTATCTAGCAAAAGGATGACAACACCACAAACATCTCAGCTGGCTGTAGCTCTTGAGGCTAGATCCCACAGGTGTTACCCAAGTCCCTTATAAAGTTCAAGCTCTTGCTTATTTAACAGCCTAGGAAAACATTTTATAAGCAGATGAAAAGATAGATCACAGGAATGCAACTAAGTATTCACAACTTATATATTATTATCCTTTTCCTTATCCTCAAATCTCTCAGGGTGGAAATTCCACACCAGCTTTGTTTGTTTTCTAGTACTAACATACATTTTGCCTTGCTGTCTTAAGGCAGCAAAGGAACTGTATATTGACCTGCCACTTGTAGTTATGTCTCTGAAGTTATGAGTAAAGTAAGTCAGACTGTCAGACACAACCAGAACTACAAAAAGGAGTAAACTCAAATAAAGCTGCTCATGAGTCAATTTTTAATTACTTTAGGAAAAGTGAGAAACCAACCTTCCTGCTTACTCCTTTCAAAATGCTACATCAAAGCCATTCATGTGGCTTTTGAACTGTTCCTCGCTTCATCAAGAAGTGCTAGATGATGGTGCATGATAACATTTAAAAGAGGAAAAGATGCATAAGAAAACAAGGATCATGTTTGGAAGTCTGTGAGAGTTTGCAGTCTTTTTTCACTTCATCTCCTCCTTGCAAAGAATACTATAAGAGCACAGCAGGACATATTTTGGCAATACAGGCCCAAGTCTGAAAGATCCATAAGCTCTTTTCCTTTGGAAGACCAAAACACCTCTTGGTACAGGTGGAAAATATGGGATATCTACAACTTAATTATGTAATTATATCATTAATATATACTGGCAGAGAGCAAGCTGTGTATAAAAATGTAGGCAGAAGTCAGAACTTCAGTTGTCATTTGTGACATTTTATAGCTTTGGGCAATTAAACATTTTGCTACTTGCTATTATGACTGCTCTGCCTTTACTGTTAATACTTAACTAAGGTTGAAATCGGAAACTTCTAGGTTAAAATAATTATTTTTATATTTTTGCAATGCATTTGGAAAAAGAGGTTGAACACAGAAAGTATGTGATTAAAGGATTCCAGCTCTCAACACCCTCCACGAGTCCTGGCCGTGCTCCATTCCTACCCCAGCAGGTCCTCTCCATCATCCGAGATCCTCAAAAAGTGACAACACATAGGTCAACATTTCAGTCACAAATCACATCATGGTAACTGTTTGACACAGGAATAATCTTTTGGCTACAAAGTTTTAGATAACATAGTTAGCCCACAGTTAGCAGTCATACCCAAAAAAAGCTCTTAGTTAACACAGTGTTCAGGCAGCAGCTCAGTTCTGTGAGGTGCCAAGTGTACCCATTAACATGAGGACAGCCTTAAACTCCTGCTGAAGTAACTCTGAACCTCCTGGGAAGCCTTTGGCACTTCAAAGAGTCTGGATCTGAATTCATAACATTCTTTACATGAAGCTCTGACGACCCCAAAGCCAGCACTGACTGCTGCTGAGAAGATGTTTCAAGGTGAGAGAGACCAACACTCACATCTAGTTCTGTGCTAAAGTACAAATGGAAGACTTCAGCTCTGCTACCCAAATTCCCAGAAGAACCAGCTGTGCCTCCAGTAAGACCCTCAAACTTTCAGACAAAAATAGCAGTCCAGATTCACAGTAAAATCTGTCAGAACTACACAGAGAGGTCATCAAGGCAAGGGGAAGGCAAAACTCCTACAAACTTTTAAGAAAAGCCAGACTGAATCCATAAAAGTTTTTAAAGCTTGGGACAGACTATGGAGCCTAAATATTTGCAATGTTAGCCATAGTTTTACAAGAAATATTGCTAATACTGAGGTAATTTAAAATACTTGATGAAACCAGGGACAGAATGTTTTTAACGGCAATCTCTAAAAACCTCTCGCATGTGAATAAAGTATTTTCAATACACAGTGGACACAATTAAAACAACAAACACTTGACACCAGGCAGCCCCCTGCCAGAGTTAGCCTGTGGTCCTGAAATTTACTCATGCTGAAAATACAACAATATATTTAAATATAGCAGGGGTTCACTTTTCAGGCACACTGAGCATTTCCACAAGAGCACTTCTGATTTTGGAGGCACTGCTTTTAGATTTTCACTCCCTGACTTCTCTGCTAATTTTTGGTTTCTTCCACTGAGGTACAAAATTGTGCATACATGAGAGAGCAAGGAAGAGATCAGTTCAAAATGCAGAAATTTCATAACACTGTGTGTGGTAAACAGGCAATAGTAAGTAATTTTAATCTTTCTTCCTTTTTTTTTAATAATACAAAATGTAGGTCCAGAGAAACTCTGATAGACAAAGATATTTTGCTCATAACTTCTCAGACATCTTTTTTTCCTATTTTAACCAGTGCTCAGGCAGAAAGGAATAAGCATCCACACAGGCAGGTACGTGTTCACAGCCAGTAGTGTTCTTTAGTCAGCTGTAAAAATAGGCTTTGATTAAGAATGCATGGAGTAGACCTCTCTTTCTTTTGATAAGTCTGCACAAGCCAACCAAGTTCACATGGGCAGTCTCATACAGACTGGCAATCAAGAAGTGAGAGTCCTACCTTGAACCAGAAAAATCTGCTTTCTCTAAAGCCATAAAGCACAGCTGCCATCAGAAACAGACCCAGTTGCTTTCCTTTTTAATTTTCCAGGCCAAGCAAATCTATTTCCCGTTACAGCCTGTACTTATAGGTTTAGTCTATCTTATGACTTAAAGACTAAAATATTTGAGCACCACTAGGATTTTTCCACCCATAAAGGGGGGAAAATGCAAAACTCAAAACAGATGTTTTATAATGTATTTAATTTATTTTGGCCACCCATAGAGCTGTGGCTTATGTTCATGCCAACCAAGCTAAAAGCAACAGAGTTCATCAGAAACACTCTGTAACATACTGTAGAGTGACCAGGCATAAGGAGCACCTTTCAATAAACTCCTACTTATTAAGCAAACTTCAATGTCAGAAAAAGAACACAGAAATTACTGAAAGTGCAAGTTGTGCTGCCATGCTTAACCAGTTCCTGGGGGGATTTGCAAAGTTTGTGCTGTTTTCTTACATTATTGTAGCCTAATGCAGAGCTTGGAAAATAGATGATCAAAGTATACATTGAAAGTGGATGAGTTTGCTGAAAGTAGAACATCTGGAGGTAACATCCTCAGAATAATATCGTGTAAATAGCAGATACCATAAAATAAACAATTGTGTCAGAAATACTCAACATTTGAAGAAGTTCCAACAAATTAACTCTCTTGTCCAAACAATTGACAGACTTCTACTGGTACAAACCTCTCACTTTTTTCTGTGTCTATGAATGGGAACAAAGACATTTCAAAAGTTAAACCCATGGGACTTCCAACAGTTGCTGAGGTACTTATTGACAAGGTATCTTGTGTAAATTAGAGTAAAAATAGTCATTGAAATTTCCCCCTGTACCTATTCTTATTTAAACTGAGAAATCATATATCAAAACCAGCCTCACTTTAACAGGAGATTTTCACTACAGTACTACAGGCTGAGGGACAAAATGAGCAATAAAGAATGGTTGGTCTCAATATATTTATATATTGACAATTTACTGCATAGATCACAGGGACTATAAAACAGATAAAATTTACTAACCTGACAAAAACATTATAGGAAAGCAGAAAGAAAGGACAATATATATATTTAGGAAGACAGAATGGCATCAAAAGTTTTAACTTGTATTTTCTAGTTTGTTATCCGCAGATTTAAAGAAGTCCTCCTTAGAAGTGGATCATAATTGCAAAAGTTAATTAGAAAGTAATAAAATGTGAAAGCTTAGCAATTTAGTACAGCAAACAAAAGTACAGACTTTGAGCAAAAACATAGGAGCACGTTCTTAGAATGTGAACTTTTAATGCAAAATACTTTTTTAATCAAATGACAACAAATATTTTGACCTAATAAATAAATACGAAGTACATGATTATCAAACCAAGTGCAAATTCAGAAAACCCACTTTAATTCAGAGGCATGCTTAAAGCAGTTTGAAAGCAAAAAATCCTTTGCAATTATTTCTGCAGGCAAAACTGTTCTAGCTATTATTATCTGTCACTTGCCGGTGCTTTCCTTCCCAGACAGACATACTCATTCGAACTTGAAAAAGCCAGGACGCCAAAAGTGCCTCCCCAATATGTTGGCTAAGGACTGTAATTCATTTAAATTATGCAACTGGATTCCCACAGCTGGCCCACAGCTTGGCTGAGAGCTCGATTCAACGCCAGTGAACCTGTCTGCTAATATTGTCCTACTTGCAGAGAAGGTAATATATCCAGCAACTTATATTGAAGTTCTGACTCTAATTAACAGAGAAAGCAAATGTTGACATTAGTGACAAATGCTGCTTAATAGTTACTGTGAGATCAGTGCATCCAGCTGGCATTTTCCTGTAGCATTTTGCAGTAATAATCCTTTCTTTATTTCTTAGAACATTGCTTATAATTTGTTTTTTAAGCATTTTTGTTTAAGTTAGAAACAAATCGGCATAAAAACCAACCCAGGTAGCAGCAGCAAGACTCCCAGCTTTCAGACAAGTAATCAACAAGAAAGCATGCAAGCAGCATCCCAGGGAGGGTGCACAGGGGACCCGACTATAGGAATTCTTTTCCTGTATAAAGCTATATAGCCTTGCACAAACACTCTTTGGCATCTTGTCTCTGGCCTACCTGGACAGTAGCAAAACATGTTTATCAGACCATACAAGCCCAGAACAACCTGAACTGCAAGCAGTTAAAAACTGAAGGTCGCTAAACTGCAAAATTCAAACATGCTTCTATGCTTTAGCCACACAGACAACGATAAAACAAAGCCTCCACAACCACCTGTAATAATATGCCTGTTCAGCCAGCAATTCCAAAGTACTCAGCAACACAAGGTAGACATTTTCTGCAGCTGGTTTTACATGTACATTCCTGCCAAATTGTTGTCTCGTCCCCTCTTACCTTCACATTAGTCCGGAGTGCACAGTAACATGCAAAAAACATTGCAGTAAACAAGGAGCATATGGACCAGTATTCAGCGTCTCTGCTCTGCACAAACGGTACACACACGATCCCGAGCATGTGCTACTAAGGAGCATCCGTTCCCTCTGTCAGTTTGAAAATGCATTGATCTCTGTTTTTCTGACTACAAAAAGACATGTCTTGAAGGCACTGAGTGAAAGCTACATATCTCTTCAGCGACTATATATAGAAATATGCCCGGTAATTTCAATTAGTAGAGAATTCAGCATCTGAAACTTGGACCTCAGTTGCTTTTCCTTCCAGCATTTTAAATTCAGGGGGGAAAAAGGAGGGGGAACTCACCCAGAGGGGAAAGGTGAGGAATTAAAACGTAAGCAGTGAGTTACTTATATTTCCCCCTGGCTTTGATGTTTTCCTATTCAATATTTTACAAACGTTATACACAGAAAAATGAAGAAAGGCTTCTCTTCCAAGTCTCAAATTTACTGTAGATTCTGCACTGCTTCTGTCTGCTCTTGTTAAAGATGCAGCATCCTTTTTAACAAAGACAACGTCATCAATCATGACAGATTCAACATGTTCTACTTACAAATACAGACTCTGATTAAGGACAATGGCTGGCTGGCTTATTAACGTTTCCTCAAATGCAAGTTCAGTCCCCTGTGCTAATCTATTTTTAAATAAAAAGTCCCACCTACTCCTTCCCTCTCATTTAATAAAAATGCAGCGGACTAGCTCTAAAGATCCTGAATTGCATTGTGCTCCCAGCTCAGGCACTGGACATTGCTCTCAAACTGTTCTCTTGCTTGCTTGGGATTAGAAACACAGAGAAAAATTAAAATGAAAGCAGAAAAATCCTGGAAGAAGCCTGTGCCCTCACATTTGTAACTACATATTCTGAATTCAAAATGCTCCAATATCTTCCAAAAGGAGGGAACTCAGAACCTAGCCAGAAGGCAAAGCTTTAATCCACAAGCACAAAAATAAAATCAAACCACTTCTCTCACTCCTGTCAACCGCTGGGATGCTGCGAATTAACTGATTGTTTACTGGGCTGCAGGGAGACAAAGTCAAAGACTCCGCTCTGTTTATAGCACCGGAAGCCACTGATATTAGTACTGAATTATGAAGCAATCTCCGGGAATAAAACCAGAAAAGAGCCTTTTTTTTTTTTTTTTTTTCCACTGCAGCAGATACTGTGGGAGGCAAAGAGTGGAAGAGGCTTTACTACCTCCATCTCTATCAGCACAGAGCAATTTGCGTAGGATAAGCATAACTTAATAGAAATATCTGCAGTGACTTTTAGAATTTCTTTAAATGTTTTATGTAAACCCCCTTGGAAATCTGCAGAAACACTAAAGTCCTAACCAAATCAGTGGGTATCTTTCTGTGGGCAATGGGGTGAGAAAGCTTAAACAGAAGGGTGTGCATTTAAAAAAGAATAAGGGGGAGGGGAAAAGACAGCAAGGTTTTTTCTAACATCTTCCTAAAGACAAGCTCTCAGAAACTGTCGTCAACTCCTAGAGAACAGCTATTTTTAGCTTGTCATTGTTTGTGCCTTTTTTTAGGAATGAAAAAGGCAGTCGTGTTTAAAGCTAGATATTGCTCTCCAACGTAGCCCAAGACAGCTACTTAATTTGATGCCCAGCTCCACCTGTCATACAAATTAAATAATTAGTAATCACAGCCTTCTTTGGCACAAAAAAATGACTTCCACAACAAAAGAGATGAACCCTGATTTTAAATCTAATTCCATCCCTGATTTTTGTTAGTAATGAAACTGGGGTCTAGATGCCATGGTTCAAAAAGCTGGAGTATCCCAAACTTACGGTGGCTGCAACAATATCCACTAAATAATCTAGAACATAGTAATGTGTTGCTCAGAAAAATCATGGGAGAATTAATTGATACGTTTTTTTGTCACTCTTCAAGTGAATAGAAAGTGAAATATATAAAGGTTTATTTTGCAGTACAGTGCACTAAAAATTAAAATTAAGTACCTTAGTCACTGAAAAAAAAATCACAGATCTTGGGGAATTCTGATCCACAGAGAAATGCAATTCAAAAAGCAAAGATGAAAAGATGCACAGTCCTGAGAAGTGAGGCAAGGTTCAGGCAAGCACGTAGCTGCATATGAAAATCAAATTCAAGCTTGCTTTCTGCCAAAGGAATTGCACAAGTTTTCAGTCAGCAAAGTCTCTGAAACAACTTTCTTTTTCTCAATCTAAAAAAGCTAATGGTTTGGGGTTTAGGCAAACAAACTCAACATGGGGAAAATCTCACTAAAAGCAAGCAAGGCTGCGTAACGATACAATTCCTAAGCGATTACCTGGATATAAAACTTCAGACTCATTTGGGAAAACAAGTAATGCTGTCCCAAAGTTTTCACTCAGAAAAACTCCCATGACTCCTGAGTGTCTAAGAGGAAAAATTATCTAGACAGACTGACCCTCATAGTACTGTAGGTGAAAAGGGAGGAGAGACCCCCATGCATACGATAGTTGCCTCCTGTAATAACTGTGGGGCATATGAGAATTTGCCAGACAATTGAGATCTCTGTACCAGCCAACAAGGTATTACTTCGCTTAGAAGACCAACCCAAAACATTTAACAGGGGCTACTTCAGGTAATCTACACAAGCAGATCCCTGCAGGGCTTGTTCACCTCTGCCAAGACATTTCTTATCACAGCAGCCTAATCGTTAAAGAAAGCAGTCATCAAGGACATACAGTATTTTATGATGACTTAACAGCTACTCAAAAGCATCACATTTCGGTGATATTTACAGTTAAAGATACAGAGTCAATAAAAATGAGTGGAGAAAAAGCCCTGCCTGAGTCATCCAGACATGCCAGAACATTTGAAGTGCTCAAGGCCTCTTTAAACAGGCGACAATACGGAAAAACCCCAGAGATGAAAGGAGTTATTCTATAAAAAGAAAATAAAAAAAAAGGTTAAGAATAAAACCAGTAGAGAGATAGTAGTCCAAAGGGGCCATACTATAGACCCTCTTTAAAAAGATACACAACTGGTGACCTGAATATTCTTAGATAACAGAAACTGGAGCCACTACCTTGAGCTGTGAAATTCCATTGTTACCCCTTTGCTCCTGTGCCTTCCGAAGGGCAGAAGGGAGCACTTGGAAGGAAACCCTGGCTGTCTGCAGAGGTTCAAAGATGGCAGCAGGAACATGCTGCCTTGGAAGACTTTGATCTCAGAAGGGCCTGAGGCCAGTCTGCTTCAGAGCAGCACAGAGGGCACAGCCCTTTGCAGCATCCATCACTGCCCAGAAGAAGAGCACCAGGAGCTAGTAGCAGTAATAGCAGTAGTACCAGCAGCAGGAATGCCCTATGGCTGTCGTGTCCTGAAGCTGTGCTCAAGGACAGGACCCCCACAGTGCCGTGGCACTGCACTAGCACAGAGCTGACAGTACCACAGAACCACAGCAGGGGTTGGTTGGAAGGGATCTTAAAGATCTTCTGGTTCCAACCCCCTGCCAAAGCAGGGATGCCACCTGCTAGACAAGGTTGCCCAGAGCCCCATCTCACCTAGCCACAAACACTGCCAGGGAGGGAGCATCCACCACTTCTCTGGGGGGAACACTGGAACCATACTGCAGAATAACATTTTTCATCCTCAGACACCTAAGTGTTTTCAAGTTTGGGTGGTTTGTTTTTTCCAGACATGATGGAAAGGTGTTATTTTAAAGGAAAGTACCAATAAAAACAATAGACTAAAAATGCAGTAAAGAAACCAATACACTCCAGGATTTGCTTTATGACAGTGCAACGTGCCCCACTTAAGCAGCATATTTTTGGGTAAATATTATAATAATGAGTCTTTAAATGACTCATTGCAATGAGACATATTTTGTGATCACCTTGTGATGATCACAAAGAAAGAAAAGATTACCTGGGAAAAGCCCAGAAATTAAAGGGGGAAAGGGCTGAAGAAGAAATTACACTCCTGTCCTCCAAAAGAGGGAAGAGTGGATGTCTGCAAGAAATTGGGCATAATGGTGGAGGTTTGCAAGGCTATTTGTAGGCCAGGCAATGCTTATTAGTATCAACACTGACTATCTGTGTCACTGACTTTGAGTAGCCAGGAGTGCAATTCCCCCTCTCTCTTGCAGGAGGTACTGGCTTGTGCAGTCATGGCACTCTGGCTACAGTCATGCTCCATCACTTCCTGTCTTTGCACACCTCAGTGATACAATCTATATAGCACCCTAGTCCTGCATTGCCTAAATAACTCTGATTTCTGCACAGGAGCTCTAAATTTAAATGATTTTACTCTTCCCCCCCCCATTTTTAACACTTCAAACTGTCTTAAAAATGTATTTTCCTCATCTGCAAGAAGTTCCTCACACTGATATCCACATTGAGGGGTGGGATATTGAAGGAATGTTGATATGGACGACAGGTCTGGGGTGCTGTTGGACCTACAGTTTCCAGATGGCAAATATTGACTAGAAACAGTGGATTGAATCTATGGGGCATCTGGAAACAACTGCAGAAAGAAGAATGTGGAACAAAGCCCCAGTTGGGAAGAAGTCTGTCTTAGGCTATCCACTGCAGCAAAACCTAGTAAAACATAACAGGCAGAGCATCTCGAGCTCAGAAAATCTTAAAGTTTTCACAAAGAGAAAGGCTGAATAGATTATTTACAAACTCTCATCTCCAGTATTGTAAACAGCTCTCTGATATTCTGGCATTCTGATGCATAAGTTGCTGTGTCAAATATTCTTCCTCACTTCCAGACCAGTAAACAACAAAGACCTTGCCCTGGGCTGATTTAATTTAAGCCACAGTTTTCCCTGAAAACTTTCTGTTCCCTTTTTTCCTGCACAATCTTCTTAATACATTTGTCTGATTTTTGAGCATTTAATACTTTTCCTCTTAAAATCCCAGCTCTCTCCTTTCTCTCTTATGTGGTTGCATTGAGGAAGATTTTGATCAGATATATAACAGAAACATATAATTTAATTAAAAAATAGTTCCTTCCCAATATTAAAATTTATATATTTTTTATAAACCAGGCTTTGCAGTTAGTATTTCATAATTTCAGCCATAAAGCCATTTATAATAAGCAAATTTAAAGAATAAATAAATAAAGGCCAAATTATAAATAAAAAATGAGTGAAGAATGTGACTCTTTTTATGACTGTGTATTTTTCAGGAATGGTTTCCTCCTTGTTCCTGATGACCCTAAAAGAAAAAAAATTCAAAACAAGAACAGAGGCTCAGAAAGAAGGAACTGGTTTAAGCTTCACCCTGAGTTACTCAAAACTTCATTTTTCTACTCCTGTATCTGTAACCCATGGATCAGGTTTATTTTACACCTCATCATATACAACTGATGGAGATGACATAACTGCTTTAATGCCTCAGTTGAGACACCCAGGCTGCAAAAGCTTTTCTGACTCTGAGGATCTCCAGTTGAGTTTCCTGAATTTCTCTCAGATTGATTACTAACATGTCTCCACAGTATGTGTTTCATTTTGCTACTCTGAGAGAACACCTGCCTTTCTCCCTGACCTGAATTCTCACGATAACTCCTCCTAAAAGGTATTTCCATTCACAGTCCTTCCATATGAAAGGCCACAGCAACCTGGAACCCTAGGGGATTATCTAGGCTGTTTTTCTTGCTGCGGGGAGATTAACCACACCTAAGAGTGTTCTTGGCAAATGGTTGTCCAACTTCAAAGCCTCTCATGAAGGGAACAGAGCCTTTGTTTCAGTTGATCCTTTATTCTTAATACGGAAATCATAGAGTCATAGAATTGTTAAGGTTGGAGAACACCTCTAAAATAAACAAGTCCTACCATCAATGTAGCACCACTACAATATCCACCACTAAACCATGTTATTAAGTGCCACATCCACATGCATTTTGAACACTTTGAGGGATGGCCCACCACTTCCCTGGGCAGCCGGTTCCAATGCTTGAAAACCCTTCCAGTGAAGAAATTCTCCCCATAATGCAAGCTAAACCTCCCATGGTACTACTTGAGGCCTTTTCCTTTGGTCCTGTCGTTTGTTACTGGGAAGAAGAGACTGACCCCACCACACTACAACCTCCTTTCAGGTACTTGTAGAGAGAGATAAGGTCCCCTCTCAGCCTCCTTTTCTCCAGACTAAACACTATCAACTCAACACGAGACAAAAAGCTTAAATTATTAGAAGCCTTTAAATGATTAGAAGCCTATGCTTGTTCTCTGCACCAAAAAAAATATTTAAAAAATTTACCATAATTGTTTAAAAAACTTGGGGAAAAATGAAACTTGGGGAAAACTATGCCTAACTTGTCATGATTGCCATCACTCCCCAATTATGAATTAACATTTTACTTTTATAATTTATGAACTATAATTTATGAACTAAGCTTATTCATTTAAGCATAAAATCCACATTTCCATGGTAACAGCATGAATGAAGAAGGAATGAACTTCCAAAGTTCAATTGCATTTATTACAGTGCTTAAAAATAAACCTCCAGCAATTTTCACTAAGGAAATTGCTGTAGTCTTTTTGTAAGAAAAAAAATAATTAAAATTAAATCTCTCACTGCAAACTTGTATAGGAACAAGTGGATTTTGCATCGTACTTCATAAAGACCCATGCGTGTCAAAACACTTAGTGTTTTATTCTTTGTACTGTGATTTTAGTTGAGGAAACTATTTAAGGGGAACTTACCATTAGATTAAGAAATATGACAAAAAAAATTGTAGCCCTGGAAACAACACAAATTTTGATGAAAATACATGTGTAGGTTTGGGAGTTTTTTGATGTAGACAGTCTTTTCATTAAACAAGCAAAGTGTTTGAATTTATGATAGAGAATATATTGATGGATATTCATTGGCCATGCACCAAATATTCCTCTTTATTCCACTGATAAGAGTTAATAGCTTAATATGTTAACAAACTTCAACTAAAAATCTTACCAGTGGGATAAACAACTTGTTTTAAAAATATGTTTCAATTTAGCAGGTTCTCAAAAAGTCATTTCAAACCTGCACAGCACTTGAGAGCAAAAGATAATTAATGAAATTATTTACAAGACAATTAGTGTAATTTTCTATGTTTTACTGATTTCAAATGATGAATCAAGATGTTTCCAGAAGCCTTATGAGTTAAAAGCAAACTATTAGGCTCAGTAAAGAACAGATAGGTTAGAATAGGTCTAACTACTCTAATAATGTGCTAAATCCAGCAATCTATTTTTTCTTTTAAAAAACAAAAGAATACTCAAAACAAGTATATTATAATCACGAAGGAGGAAAAAGCCTTTTTCAGCAACCTGTCTCTGTGAAAAACAGTAATTTGGTGGTGACAGTTACATCTTTTTCTCCTCTGGAACCTGTGACTCTCAACCTTTAAAGACACCTGCCCACCCTAGATACTTTTTTTCTTCTAGTACTATCCAAACTGTAAAAATAATACTCAGATGAAGACTGGCAGCAACAATAAACTCAGCAAAAAAACCTTTCCCATGGCTGATTGGGACTTTTCCTGTAGAGATTTACCAATTATTTCATTCCTTACCTCAGCTCCTCTTTTACCCATCAAGTCAAAATATTTTCAGCTGTGTTACTTTCAGCTGTATGTACAAAAGTACACGGGAGTAAATAAGATGAATTGCATGGTCTTGAGAGAACTGGCAGATGTAGTTGACAGGCCACTCTCTATCATATTTGAAAAGTCACAGCAGTCAGAAAAAGTACCCAGTGACTGGAAAAATGGAAATATCACACCAGTTTTCAAAAAGAATAAAAAGGAGCATCCCAGGAACTACCAGCCAGTCACCCACACCTCTGTGTTTGGTAAGATAATGGAACAGATTCTTCTGGGAGCTATATCAAGGCATATGACTGGCAGGAAGATGATTCCAGGCAGCCAACACAGCTTCAGAATGGGCAAATCACCCCTAAATTATCTGCTGGCCTTCTACAATGAAGTGATGGAGTGATGGTTTTGCTGGATAAGGGAAGAGAAACTGATATCATTTATCTTGACTTTGGTAAGATCTTTGACAGGGTCCCACTCAACATCTTTGTCTCTAAATTAGAGAGATATGGATTTGATGGATGAGCTATTTGATGGATAAGCGATCTGCTGGATGGCCACTTGCAGTCAATGGCTCAATGTCCAAATCAAGATCATTACCAAGTGGTTTTCTGCAGCATCCCATGCTGGGACCAGCACTGTTCAGTATCTTTATTAATGACTTAACCAGTGTGACTTTGAAAGCCTGCACGACACCAAGCTGAGTGGTACAATTGATATCCTAGAGGGAAAGGATGTCATAAAATGGGACTTTGACAGGCTTGAGTTGTCCAATGGAAATCTCATGAAGCTCAACAAGGC
>VZTN01025990.1:1057-29413 GCA_013400515.1 Erpornis zantholeuca
CTTATGTAAATGTAATTGAGCTGCTTTATGGAATGATTTGGGAAGGCATACCCATTTACTTATGGAAAATAGAGTAAATGTTTTAAAAGTTGTTATTTTAATTTTTCTAAGAAGTAACCTCTTACTACGATGCAGCAACTCCTCAATCTCCTCATTTGCAGCAACAAGACTTAAGCATAAGGTGCATATTTATTTAATTTATGTTGACTTTAAGCATAGAATTTAAAAAATACTTTTCAGAAGTCCATTCAGAATCTTAGCCTGTCTCGTCCTCGCCTGTGATAGCTATGTACTAATTCTGTCTCTGCTTTCACAAAGACAATGAAAGTAAACAAGAGAGCAAGTCTGTAAGAGTGAAGTAAAATGCAAAGCATGTCTGCATAGGCAGAGAGGTGAAGTGGTTACTATGGAGCTTCCAAATATCAGACTTGGCTTTCATACATTATGTATCCTTCAAGCAGTGCTAGATTATTTTCTTCACAAAGTTTAGCATCATTTAAGTGAAGCTGTGCAGCACACAAGGTGTTACACAGAACAATTACAAGGCACAACTTGAGTCTGACAGAATTAGGAAATGCAATGAGAGCCTATGAATGTAGAGAATGTTCTTTACTTGTGAGAAGCAACTGCTCTCCCATGGTAAAGAATGGTATGATTTTTGGATTTTAATATCGTAATTTTAAATAATTATTTTCAGAGTATTGATTTAAGTATGTCACTGGTGACTTCATGCCCATTCACCATAATTATTTAGATAGGACAAGATTTTCAGAATGTCCTGTGCTACCAAGCTCCCAAGTGCTCTGGAGCACTTTCTTTGAGACTTCCCAGTCTCTTTTCCTTCTGATTGTAGAATTTGCACCTATCTGTTTCACAGTGTTTAACCAGGCCTTTCTTTACTTCTAGAACTGTGCAAGCCGGGTATCTCCATCATAGTTTCTACTAGATCATTTGCTTACAAAAGGGGCATTTTTTTCTGTTTTAAATAATTTAAGATCTATTAGTCAAGTCTCAATGGTCATTGCCTGACCATTTTGCAATATCAAAGTGCTAATAGAAAATGCTAGCTACAGCTTTAGACTCCTGGTTACTCATCAGAAAGCCCTAAAAACGTGGTTGCAGTTGCATTAATGAATTTTTGTAAAAAACTCTGTGTGAAAAAAATTAATTGGCTTCACCTGGGAATAAGATATTAAATAAAACAGAACTGAATGTTTACCACTTGGAAAGCCTTTGTCAAAAGACTGAAAACAATGTCCCAGTCTCTGAGTTCACTGCTTTGCTATCACTAGCAAATTTGGGGTTGTATTATTGTCAAGCTTCGTTTTAATATTAACTTATTTGATTACTTCCACTATTTTTAATTTAGAAATGTTTAAAAAGCCCTTTCCCCTACTGCTTGCCTGCATGATGACACTGGGAGAGTTATGTACCCTTTTCCAGTATTTCCTTGCATAAGCATTCCTACTACAGCACTTAGTGTTTGGTGTACTGCCAGCAAATTAAGTTGACTCAAGTGTAGAATGGTTTTGCAAAGTTCAGCAGATGAAGCAGTGTCTGGCACTTGCTGGTGCACTGAGTGTAGCAGCAGAGAAGGGAAGGGGGTGACTCATGTATGTTTGGGAAGAGAAAAAGAGAGCTTGTGATTGGATTGAGATCTAGGTTAATGAGAAGAGATGGTGAAATGTAGGGAAGGCCAAGTAATCCAAGAATGGGAGAACACAAAGAAAAACTAATCTGCCCTGGCTGTTTGCCCAACACTGAGTCCCGAGTCAAAACTTGGGCCAGTTTCACCTTTTGTGGATACTGATTAAGAGTTTAGTCATTTGAAGACATCCTGTAAGTTACTCTTTCTGTTACAGATTCCCAGGTGTGAATCATAGACTCATGTATGTTGGAAAAAACTTACAAAATCCAGCCATTAACCTAACACTGCCAAGTCCACCACTAAACTATGTCCCTGAACACCACATATCTTCTAAATACCTCCAGGGATGGTGACTCCTCCACTTCCCTCATCAGTGTGTTCTAACATTTTTTGGTGAAGACATTTTTCTTAAATGTCCAACAGAAACCTCTCTTGGCACTACAAATTTTTTATTTTCCACAAGACTGAGACTGGACTGACAAAATTCAATTTCTAGTAAGAATGGATTTTGAAATTAAATTTCATTTTACAGCTAAAATTACATGCATCTGTGATTCATGCAGTATTTCTTTAAATAGAGTAGAACCTTAGGAAATTTGGAGGAAGAGAGGTTCTCAGCTGGTTATTTGGTCTAGCCACCTGTTAAAACAGGCTAAACCTCAAAGTTGAGTTGGGTTGCTCATGATTTTGCCCAGCTTAAATTTAAAATAGCCAAGGATGGAGATTCCACAGCTTCTCTGGCTCTTATTCTGTACTTTTTGAAAGAATCTGTGTTTTTCTACTTTAGATAGTGGAACACTGTAATTACCTTCCTCCTTGGCTTTCTCTTTTTAACAGGGTAAGCAAACCTAGTTCCCTGCATCTCTTCTCATATGTTATGTGCTTCAGCCCCCAAACCATCTTAGTGGTTCTTTACTGTATGTGTTCCAGTTCTTCAGTGCTTTGTAACTGGGTGTCCAAAGCTGTACACAGTATCTGTTCCCTGTCTGGCTTATGCTCTGAATAAAAGGGGATAATTGCTTCACTTGATCTCCTAGTTTTGCTTTTAGACCCAAGTCTATGTTGGTAATGTAGTAATTTACTGAATATTCTGTTCATATTGTCTTTTTTCTGTGTGCGTACAGGCAGTGCCATTCCATAGGGACATAGCTGACAATATAGAGGAAAGGAGGGACACGATGAAGACATTCCATCTGTGAAAAAGGAACTGATAAACTTAATAGGAAGCAAAAGGGTTTAGGGCTGCACATAAAGTTAGCAATGCTTCGTAGAATTTGAATTGTAGCTTTAAGTTTATAGTATAAGTTAAAACTTGAACCTTATATTATCAACAAGATTTTTGCACCATCATATGTGGTATCCTTACTTTGCATTATTTTGTTTTGAGACAAACAGGGATTGCATCTCTGTAGGCATAGATCAGATAAATTGATCTTGTTTACGTCTAGTTGTTTAATTGCATGGAAGTTTAGAGTGGGAAGAAAGCTCATGGAAACTAGCATGGATGAGGAAGCTGTTAGTTACCAAGACATTCCATGCTACTGGCAGTCATTCAGTTTTTGTTTTTTGCATTTTGGTTAATGTATTTTTATAAATATATTTTAAAAGCTGAATGCTTGCAATAGTAAGTTATAAATAATTTAGATGAGTTAATATAGTATTTTATAGCTATAGAATAACTTCAATGGAATCAGAAAAAAATTCAACAGAGCAAATTTAGCAGCTCTCCAAAACAAGGGTCGGTGAAGTTTTTTGTGATCTCAGTATCTTACGTACAAATCTGCAGAGTCAATCATTAGGGAATTCTGTTCCTGTGACTCAAGGAAAAGGATATGTCATGACTTCTTAAAATTAATTTTAAAATATTTAGATCTAGCTTTCATATTTCTATTTTGCTAATTCAATATACTTACTGGGATGGGCTTTTTTCCAGTTTTATGAAGTCAAGGGAGTTATTTAGAATCAGAAGGATTAGTTTCTGTTCTTTCATTTTCAGAATCAAAAATTCTTTGGTTACAGTTTTCTTAGAATGCACATACATATGAAATCTTTGCAACTAATCTTAAAACTGGTGAAAATACTTTTTCACAAGTTTCAGCTTTTGACATTATTAGCTTTATGGTTGCTAGAGCTACAGATTTAAACAAATTCCTGCAGTATTTCCTTCACCAAGTCCTTAATAGTACAGTTTAACTAATAGCATTATACACTCCTTTAGTAGTTGATCATTGTAAGCAAAAGCAGTATGATGAACATCGCTTTTTTAACAGAGTAATCTTATTTGAAGTATTGATTAGGACATGGTCATTATCATCCATAACCTCTTTGGAGGAGAAGAAAAAGGTCAGTTGCCCTTCTTAGTCCTGCTTTTAACTTTTAAAAACTGGCATGTGTCTGTTATCTGTACACATGCTAGAAGTTGTGTCTAAATTAAAAATCATTAGAATTAACTGTCATTACAATAAACCTAAATTGGAGAATGTTTAAATATGGAAATCATTGCACAAAGCTGTTAGTTATCATCACAAACACATTTGGTATGTGTAAGTATTTTATGTTCCTTTGATCTTTTATTTGTCAGTATTACAAAAATATTGTAGTATTCTAGTATTACATACCCTCAAACTTCTGATAGCACTAATTTTCTCATGGTGTAGCAGTCATATTTAATTTCATTATATTGACAATATCAGTGGAAATTATTTTGTAAGCATGGTTTTAATCTAGGATTTAAAGAAAGAATTAAGCGCCACCAAGATAATTATTAAGATACTAGATAAAGATTCATGGGGAATTACATAGAGAACAAAAACATCCTTGTATTTAGTTTTCTAGACTAAACATGAGCAAAGGATAATGGGCACTGAAGAGACCATTCATGTTAGAAGTGTATTTAGTGTTTTGAGCAAAGTGGATGGTATCTAGAAAGAGTTCAAAGAGCTTTATGTAGGTTGAAATGAAAGGTTAATTAAAAGCAATCTCAAAAAACTAAGCTCAATAATCCTGTTTTTACTTATGTAGTACAGCTGTAGTTACAAGGAGTTCCTGTAAAATGTTTTTCATCTCCAAAACCTTTTTTATTCTAAGCTGTTCTTGAGTGAGGTTGCTTTTCCTTATTGTTCTAGTAATGTGATGATCAGATACGGGATATAGGGAGTTCAGGGAACTTCAGAATATAGGGAGTGCTTGCATTATACTTATTGTACTAAATATTCTGTTTCTTTTTTATTTTACTTGTTTGTATAGATTCTGAATGGATACAGCTATCTTCATATCTGCTATTGATAATATTCTCAAGCTTAAGTTTTGCCTTTTATAACTGCTGGTTTTAAGGCATTCCTAATATAAAAATCTCCTTTTAATTCAAATTCCAGATGAATCTGTTTCTTAGTTAGAGTGAAGGTCATTTTACTTCCAAGAAGTGCCAGATATACTCCTTGAGATTCGATGGATCAAAATCTCAATGTTTGAATGTTTCTTAGGCTTACTATCAGTCACACTGATTCTTATTAGTCCCAAAGTATTTTATCCCAGCCTCGTCAGCTACACTTTTAACATGTTGCTGCCAAAAGATGTCTCTCCTCAGTTCCAGAGTAGCATTTGTTCCTAGTAGTATTGGGCTGAATTCTGATCTTCAGACAACTTAAAGAAGCCTCACATCCCCAGGGCTGGTCCCCCGGGGAACTTGAAACATCCTGATACCTGATACAGAAGAGCTCAAGGAGATTGTTCAAGTGCATTGATGTGACAGCAGCTGTTGTAGTTGATGGTGTAACCAACAAGGAAAGGTGTTTTGCTGTACCTAGTGATTATGAAGAATAAAGAATCGGTCAAGGATATGAAGGTTCAAAGACTGTGAGAGGATGGAGTTCAGGATCCTAAGAGTAGGAAGCAGGGGAAAAAAGCAGGACTACAGCACTGCTTTTCAGGAAACTTTCATCCTCTTCAGAGCTCTGCTTGGAAGAATCTCATGGACTATGACCTTAAAGAGAAGAGGGGTCTAGGAGAGCTGGCTGATAGTCAATAATCACTCCCTCCAAATTCAGGAAAGGATCACCCCAGTGTGCAGGAAATCGAGCAAAGATAGCAGGCAGGGATGAGCAAGGATGTCCTAACTGAACTCTGACATAAAAATGAAGTGTACAAAAGTTGGAAGGAGGGACAAGTGATCCAGAAGTATAGATGTCCTGTCCAGTCTTGCAGAGGTGAGGCCAGGAAAGCAAAAGCTGGTCTAGAGATGGAGAAAAAGGGCAGCAACAAAAGATTCTGCAAGTACCTAAAGAAGAGTAGGGAAAATGTGGGCCTGCTACTGATTTGGGCAAGAGAGCTTGTCACAAATTATTTGGAAAAGTCCAAGATGCTTAATGCTGCCTTTGTCTCAGTCTATACCAATAAAAACAGCTTTCAGGAATCTCAAGCCCCTGCATCTAGAGTGAAAGTCTGGTGCAAGGAGGACTTGTACTTGGTGGAGGAGAACCGGGTTAGGAAGCAGTTAAATGAGCTGGTCATAACATAAATTTGTAAGGTGTGATGTGTTGCACCCATGAGTGTTTGTGGAGCTGGCTGAGGCCCTTGTGCGGTGACTTGATTATTTTGAAGTGATCATAGCTGTTGGGAAAGCAGATATCATTCATGACTGCAGGAACAGAAAGAAGAATGCTCCAGGGAACTTCAGGCTCATTGGCTTCAGCACAATCCTTACGGAGATGATAGAGGAAATCCTCCAGAAAAGGGCTTAGAAAGTCCTGAAGGACAAGATGATCATGAGTAGCCAGCATGGATTTACAAAGTAGTTTACTCATGATTGACCAACCCTGGCAGCCTTCTACAACTGGTAGACAAGTAGAAGGCCTTGGAAGTTTACCTCAACTTTGTAAAGCATTTGACACTTACCTCCCATAATACCATAGACAAGTTGACAAAGTGTGGTTTAGGTAAATAGGTGGTGAGGTGGACACAAACTAGCTGAATGACATGCCCAAGTTGGGATCAGTGTGACAAAGTCAAATTGGAAGCAAGACACTAGAGGTGTACCCAGGGGTCAATACTAGGGCAAATTCTATTTCATTAATGACCTGGATGATGGGACAGAGTATGCCTGCAGGAATTCCATGGATGATACAAACATGGGAGGAATGACTGGGCCTCCACTCAAAGGGAGCTCAAGAGGGTGAAGAATTCTCATGCAGTTCAAAAAGGTGAACCACAGAGCCCTGTCTATGTGGAAGAATAGCCTCATTACACTGAGTTGTAAAGCAGCTTGGCAGAGAAGGACTTTGAGGTGCTGGTGGACAGCAAGCGCAACATGAGCGATGTACACTTGCAGTAAAAAAGCAGCATCCTAGGCCGTGTCAACAACAGTGCTGCCAGTGGCCATGGGGAGTGGTCCTTCCTCTCTGCACTGCTCAGGCCACAGCTGGAGTGCTGTCTCCAGTTTCCCAGTACAAGAGAGACATGAGTATATTGGAGTTAGTCCAGTTCAGAGCTACAAAGATGATTAAGGCACTCTCCTATGAGGAGAGACTGAGGCAGCTGAGACTATCCAGCCAAGAGAAGAGAAGGCTCAAAGAGGGGATTTAATCCATGTGCACAAATCAAGGATGGGAGGGGATGAAGATGAGAAAGCTGTGGTCTTCCCAGTAGTGCCCACTGGTAGGACAAAAGACAGTGGTGCAAATGTAAACATACGAAATTTCACCTGAACACAGGAGAAATGTTCTACTGTGAGAGTAGTCAAACACTGGAACAGTTTGCCCATAGGGGTTTTGGAGTCTCCATTCGTGGAGATACTCAAAACCCAACTGGACATGGCCTTGGGGCAGCATGCTGTAGCCAATCCTGCTTGAGCACGGGGCTTGGACCACATGAGCTCAATAAGTTCTTTCCAACCTAAATGACTTTCCAACTCTTAAATCAAGGCTGTAGCATCCTGTGTAATGACTGTGCTTGCAAAGTAAGCTTTGACAAAGCTTACTTGGAAATTTTGTGATTTTATTTTTTTCTTTTTTAATTTATTTTGGAATCTGCAGGTAGTGCTTTGGGTTTTGTTACAGAAAATTTTCTTGTAATATCACTAATAAGCACTTTGAGGGGCAGACTTTTTGATTAAGAAATTGTCAATATGGGTATCTGTCTTACCGAAAAGGTCTTCAGAAAATGAAGTCATAACTAATCTAGATATTCCAGTGAACGCTGCTGTTTCAGCCTACCTCTTCTGTATAATGCAGCAGAATCAAGCCTAGCCCCAGCAGCTGCTCTGACAGTGCCCAGGAGGCCAAGCTATGCAGCTGCTGCATTGCACAAACAGAGCAATTGCACAAAAGTTGGAAATTAATGCTTATTGGTTTTAATTGGGTTTGCATATTAGGGCTATGCTAGTTTAATTTATAGTTGCAATTTCTTTTATGAACATATGTTATGTATAGTAGCAATATTTGTATTTCTTTTTAATTTCCAGGATGGAGGTCTGCTCCTAAATAATCCTTCAGCTCTGGCAGTTCACGAGTGCAAGTGTCTTTGGCCAAATGTTCCTTTGCAGTGTCTGATTTCGCTGGGCACTGGTCGGTATGAAAGCGAGGTAAAGACCAATGTCACACACACCAGTCTGAAAGCCAAACTGGCGAATGTTATCAACAGTGCAACTGATACTGAAGGTTGGTGTCTTAAGGTGCACTTGTACCGTGACTGTCTTCAGTTTTATTTATGTTTCTTAGAATTATAGTTCCAGTTCAGTGAGCAATCTTTTGTCTTTCTCATTCTCCCGTCTACCAGCCCCATGAAACTAATTGAAGCATGTCTCTTTATAACTTACTGTGTACAGTTTTAGTACCAATATTACCTCTTTTCTGGAGGATAAATCTTTTTACTTGAGCTTTACAATAAAAGGCATATTCAGGAATTAATTTTAAAATCATATTCTCTTATATTTTGTTTTTCCCATAACATAGAAATGCCTATTAGTTTATATAGAACATTGATTTTTAACAGCTTGAGAAAAAGTATTTGATTTCTGATCTTTTTTTATATGTGCTTTTATACCTGTACTTTTCCAAGGACTATACTGTGTGAGCCAGTCCTGACGACTTCCATTGCTGTCAGGAAGAGCCAAGCATATGTTTTCTAAAATAAATTTGGTTCCTAGATGGGAGTATACTGGAACTCTATCACTAGCAGTTTACATCTGTTTTGTTTTTATAAACAGGGAATACTGATATACAGATAATTTCCCCCTCCCATTACAAAGGAAACTGATACTGCAAAAAGCCAGGGAAAAAGAAATGTTCTTACAGTCTAGATCCCTTGCTGTATAGTCTCTGTCAGCTGACTGTCACTAGTAGGAAAAAGCTCGATTTTGGATTGCCTTTTGGTTTTTGCACAGCTGTGGGAAGGCATGGGAATTGTGGGAAGGAGATACATGCTGTCCACTTTCTATCAGAAAGTTTCATTGCAGATGAAAAATGAGGCAAGAAATTTGATGGGAAGAGGAAGAAAGGAAAGTTCATTGTGGAGACCAAAGGAAAAGAAATGGAAAGAGGGGAGTGTAGATTTGAGCAAATGGGAACTTAGATTATGATGAAAAAAGGGAGAGTATTAAACAGGGCAAGAAAGACTGGATGTGGTGAGACAAGAACAGACATAGATGAGTGCTTTGCAGGAGAGGCCAAGCCAAGAGGATTTCAGATTTACAAGAATCTTTTGCTGTGATCTTACCCATGATATTTTTTTCACTTCAAATTTTTTATTTTACTATAGATGTTTAAAAGAATGGAGGAACATGGTAAGAATGCAAAGAAGATAGAATGAATGCTGAAGGAAGTGATAGAAATGGAATTTTAAGTGAGCCAACAAAAAGATCTAAAGGGAGAGAGAAACAGGCTATAAAAATATACAAAATGCATTACACAGTTAGTTTTTTATTATTTTACCATTTTACAGAAGTCATATAATTTAACTTGAATATTTTAAATTAACAGTTGTAAACAAAAGAAAGGTTTAATCCTACATATTTTTTTTTAGATTGCAGAAGAACATACATCTGTCGTTTCCATAATACTTACCAATGTTAGTATCAATACTTAACAATGTTAGTAACAAATCTGGGATATCCTGAAATGGGAATATGCAAGTTACATTATTGCTCTTCAGGATATTCTCTTACTTGTTAAGGAATGGAATGTAATTAAAAATCTAGATAGCTGCAAAGCCTACTTAATTGTCATACCAGTGAAGTTGTCTTGGAATAAAAGATAAAGATTTTCCAGGGTAACCAGAGCTACAGGGTCATTTATAAACCTTCTAATGAGAAAGAGGTTTTGATGAGACAGTGGTAGAAGAATGTTTACTCAGCAAAGCAGCACATATTTACTCTTACTGTGTCATTCCAGAGCAGTTGTTGTTCAGAGCGCTTGCAGGACTGTTAAACTCTCTCATGTGAATTTAACTGTTTTCTTTGTTTGTTTTCAATACAGAAGTTCACACCATGCTGGATGCACTGTTGCCTCCAGATACTTATTTCAGATTTAACCCTCTTATGAATGAAGACATACCTCTGGATGAAAGTCGTAAAGAGAAACTCAGTCAGCTGCAGACAGATGGAATTCGTTATTTAGAACGAAATGAAGAAAAACTGAGAAAAGCTGCAAAAATATTAACACAAGAAAAATCAGCTTTGCAGAGCCTTCAGGACTGGATAAGATTAAAGGCTGACATGTATGAAGGCCTGCCATTTCTTTCCAAATTGTGAATAAGTAATGCATGAAAGATAAATGTAAATCTTGTTCCAGAAAATTCATTTGGTATTGTAAAGGAAGAACATTTATTCAGGGTAAATAACATCTTTGGAAAGTTATCAGAATTCTGGAGAAAGCCATTCACGATAGCTGTTTTGTGCACACTTGTTACAAGGTTTTATGGTGTTAATTATTTTTGGAACTTAATGAATTTTACTGTTGCTCTACTTTAATTTCTGAAAGTTGGTAAAGCTGAAAATTATGAAAAGAATTGTGCAATGCATTTTTGGATGTATGTACTATAATTACGGTGGCAGAAAACCTTTATTTATCAATTACCAGGCTTATTCAAAGTTAACAAAAAAGATTAAATCTTCACGCACTTTAGTGTAGGCAATGTACCTGTTAGGCTCCAATGTAGGCAGTGAATTTAATAGAAATGTAATGTTCTTACAAAAACTCTGCCTGTGTTAATTGCACTTTTACAACTGAAAGATAACATTTAAATTTGTTTTTTTATTTTAGTGGATTTTGTACATAACAGTATTGAGTAAAATGTTTGGATGACTATAAATGGCCTATTAAATTATCAACATTAACTGGTATTTTTAGAACTTTCTGCTTATTGTTTTTATGGGAATAACTGCAGATTGATTCATTTGTTATTTGAAAATAATCTCAAATCCCAAAACTTCACTTGAGCTGCTATTCCAGTTACAGGATAAAGGATAAAATCCTGAAATAGTTCATATGAATGAAAAGGTTTCTTAGAGAAACTTTGCCAAACTTGACGAGTATCAAGTCAAGAAGAAAATTAAAGTTGAAACATCAAATTATATAAATTTCCTTTTTGTTTTCTAACTTTCCTACATTCTCCTGAAATTACCTCACGGCTTTGAAGTTGACGTTTATTCCACTCCTGCTGCCCACTCCTTTGGGCATACTTCCTGCATATGCCATGAGGGATATCGTGAGCTGTGTCAAACAGCATTTTCAACAACAGGAAGGTGCATGGGAGTTCTTCAAAACAGTGCAGTGGAATTTGAGGTAGACACAGCTGCAGTCACATGTTGGGCTGTACCTGTTAATAAGATTGTTTGCCAGGTGCCTGGGTGAGTGTTTGTCTTGTAGACAGCTACAACACATGAGAATATTGACTGGATAAAATGTATGTTCTATGCAGTAGCTAAAACATCCAATTTCACCAAAATCAGTGTATTTGTCACTTTGCTATTTGGAACTAACATCTGCCATTGCATTATCTACTAAAAATAACATTTATTATGATAGTCACCTTCTGTACTTCTTTAAAACTTTGGAAATATTATTAGGCTGCAGTTCAGAAAGGATCTATGAGGTAGACAGCTGAGATCCTTGGAGCTGCTACATAGTATTCTTGATAGTGCAAGAAAACATTTGTTTGGGATTATTTTTTTTATAATTTAATACATTTTTTAATTTTGACCTATGTCATTTTACTCAGATATTCATCCTTTTCTAGTTCTCCCTCAACACAAGGCAGAGATTTAGTATCTTAGTCCAGCTTTCATTCATGCAACCTCCCTTTTGCATTCCAATTACTAAGAACTGAGTAAAAGAATGAGATCAAACCTTTCCCATAGGTGTGAGATGGTTCAAGCATATAAAAAAGAAATGCCAACATTATTCTGATAGAGGCACCGTGTACAGAGTGAAACTGTTGCCAGCATCCTAAGTCAAAACAGACAGTATCAGGTAGACTCATGTAACAACACATCTTACACACTTCCTTTTCTGGCAAAGAGCAAAGTCGCAGCATCATCCATGAGATATCAAAGGTGTTATTCTGCATTCATAAGTTTCCAGTCACAGTTTTTTGGGGCAAGTATTGTCTAAGGAAATATGTACCTTTAGTGAACAAAGTGATAACATTTCCATTTGATTTTTTTTATATAAATAAAACCTCGTGTTCTGAGGATTTTATTTCAGCTAGGGTAAGATCTGGACTTGTGGTGATACTGTTATTGCTGGAAATTGCTGTCTTCTCTTCATTCACCCCTTTTTCCCCTCCTCTTTATTGCTATAACAGTATTTTTTCTTAAGTGTGGCTTTTAAAAAGTACATATGGAATTGAGTTTAGCTATAGGGTAATTAATTCAGACTGTTTCAGGCCTCTGTGCATATAAATTCACAAGGTGCTTATATTGAATGCCTTCAGACCAAACTCTTTGATCCTCAGTGCTGCAACTGCTGCACTATCAGGCACTAATTAGGAGTTTGTTCTCCTCTCTAAACCATTTTTAAATGTGGAGACGCAAAAGGTGTTTCACTTGAGCTGTAATTAGTTTTTAGTTACTTCAAAAAAAATTAGCAATTTGCCAGAAATCCTGACTACTACGGTTGTGTGCCTACAGAATTCTATATAAAGTAAAACTATTTCCAGGAAGTTTGAGGCGTTGGCTGTGGAATATTGCGTGATACTTCAACAGCAGAAAATGGAATATGAACTATAGCAGAATGAGGACTTGCTAAATTAGGAAAAATAATTTTAAATTAAAGGGGTTTATTGATAAGGGAGCAGAGGAATTAGCACTGGGTCAAATACAAACAGGTTTTAACTGATCATTGTGGTGGATTGACGAACATAATAATTACCTCCACAGATGAATCTAGGAGGGATCATGAATATTTTGAACAATATGATTTCAGTGCAGCATGGATTTGAGAAAAGATTAGACTAGAATGAAAAAAGTGCCTCTCAAGAATAAAAATGTTAACAACTCTACTGCAGAACACGTTAAAGGAATCCTGCTTTGAAAAAGTACCTCTGGGAATGCTTTGGGCAGTCCAGTTAAAAAACTGAAATTGACTCATCAGCCACAGCTACAAAAACAACTGTATCAATGCACCAGAGAATTCACCAGCCAGGAAAATGTGAACAAACCTGAAAAAATTAGATCAATGTGAATTTTGAATAAGCAATCACAAGTAAGTAGATAAGAAATCTAGGTAACTTGTGCATTCAGAGACGACTACAAGGTTTGTCTGACCAGATGAGTGTTACCATTTGAAAATGTGCCCGGTCTGTATCCTGGAAACAAAATCAAGAACTTTATTGGTATCCCTGCCCACAGCAATAGGGTTGGAACTAGATGATCTTTAAGGTCTCTTCTAACCCAAGCATTTATATGATTCTGTGATGAGTTTAGGCTTTAGTTGAAAAAGTGAAAGTCAAATTTGCAAAACTGACGAAATGTCTTTGCTCTGATTTTGAAAGGCAGAAAGAAAGAGTCCAGACTAGGAAATGAAAAGGAATAGGCATAAAATAATCTCTCTTTATGCAAAGTCAGAAAGAGAAAAGCCTCTTAGCTTTTCTTAGATGACCTTTCAGGTCATCTTTTAGTTTCCAATTATCTATGCAGAAGGAGATGTTAATTGAAGGAGGTTTCATTACCAGAGGAAAGAAAATAAAACTTTCGAAAGGTGATCACTTTAAGGTACTTCCTGTCATGGTCCATTCCAGCAGTTAAATGAAGATACTGATTCTACTGCACAAGCTGCAGGCAGCCACACTTGAATATAATTACCGCTTCGGTCAGTGCTATTAGAGAAAGAGATATTCAGACTAAAACAGATGCAAAGAAGGGCTGCCAAATGCAAGATTAGGGGAGTGTGGTTTGTTTCATCTAACAAAACAAGGGCTGGAAGGAGGGAACATGCTGCTGTTTAAAAATACTTCAAGAAGGAAAAGATATTAGGCTAAGGGACAACACTTGCATAAAATCAGAAGTGCCCAAACTTAGTCAGAAAGTAAATTTAACCAGAAGGTAAAAGGTGCTAAACCCCTGAGGAACAAGGTTACAGAATGGCTACACAGAATTAAAAGAGCAAAAGAAACTGATTCTGTGTATGTTTAGAAATTCTGAAGAGGGTTTTATAACACACTGTGCTTACCAGTCTCCATGGGCAACTGAATCCCTTTAACCTTTGAGACAGGTGAGAACTCATTTATCCCTCATATATAGCAGAATCCATAAGCTTGTGGAATTGTCTTAACAGCTTCTTCTCTTTAGGTCTAATAGATAAGGACTACATCTTGTCTTTGATCCATTACTTACATTTAATTTATTTTGCTGTTCTTGCCGAGCTGGTAAAGGGAGCTGATAACAGGGTGAAGTAATGTAAAACACATGACAGGTGAAAGAAGAATCTGGTATGTGCTTACTATTTAATTGGTGACATTAATTTTTCATCAGAGGTTAAAATACTTATATGCTGCGGGGTCAACAAATAGTGCTGGTTTTCTTCCATTACAAGATTGTTCTCAAAATGACAAGTATTAAATACAAACAATCTGTTGCAGGGGAGGATGTGTTAAGGCCTCTCCTTTCTTCTTAAGGACTGCACTCCAAGCCAGCTATGGTACAAACCCATACTCTTTTACACTCAACTATGTAAGGCAAGAAGGGAAATCCAGTTGTTCAGGTTTTTTCACACTGTTGCTTAAACAGTGAGTCAAATTTTCAGACCTTGCAGAACTGTTCTGTTTGAAGGACAGTTTGGTGCTAGAAGATACATTCTTAGTGCAATTATATTAATTTACAAAGAAAAAGAAGCATGCCAAATGCGTCTTCCTCAGATTCTGTGGGAACAGGGTGAGTAGGATCTTTCTTTGTTCCAGCTGCATATCACAGACATGTGAACTCAAAGAGATGCTGCCCTCCAGTTCCCTTGTTCACTGCTCAACCTCCTCATTCCCAGCCTCCTTACTCCCATACCTGCAACGGTGTCTGTTCCTGTCACGTGCCCATTAATTCCAGTGTGCCACTTGGTCCAGTACTCTGTTGATGGTCTTCTGTTTGCAGCTACTCATAGAACAAGAACAATTTTTTTAAATTGTTCTTTCTTCAAGATTTAACAAGAACAACACTATTATTGTTTTTAATAAAGTTGGCAGTTTTCAGTAAGGGGAAACCATTTGCAATTTTCAACATACTGTAAAAATTAATCACTGAAACGCTGCATTACTTATATCCCTGGTAATACATGTTTATGGCAACAATACAATTTTGCTTTTTATTTATGATTTTATTTTATTTATTGATTTTTCATATCAATATCATTAACTGCTATTTCCCCATATAGTTGCAATAGAATTAAAAGTACACAGGAACGTTTTGAAATCTTTACCTTTCAGAAGCTGTAATATAACATTTTCACATAAAACCAGAGAGACAAACTGGACAGATAACTAATACCTTTAAAGGACAATGCTGAGTTCAGCAAAGTTATGTTGTTAGCATTTAAAAGCTCTTGTTTTCTTTTTCAAGACCTTGAAAACTGGAGAGGAAACAGCTTTTTGTTCTTACACCATTATTTTTCTAATTTAATGATCACACTAATACCATGGGGAAATAGTCTTCTAGAATGTCTCAAAATTTGGATAGCAAATCCCCAAAAGTAACTCCTTAAAAGGTCTGGCCTGTGTCCACGGGATCATTCCAACAAAACTGCTGTTCCCTGCTTCCTCACTGGCTGCTCTGTGGAAACCAGAAATATGGTCCTGTCCTTTTGTAAACCTCATTTGAATGTATTTTCATTGAAGCGAGTCAGGCAGTCAGGAAACTTGGAACAATGGGACAAGACCTATATTGCTAAGAAAAAAGAAGCAGAAATGTTGCAGGGTTTACAATTTGAGTAAGGAATGTCTGTATCATCCTACAAGGAAAGGTAGGGATTTCAGGTACTGCTTAATATGTGGAGTCAAAGGACAAAATCATTGACACTGCTAAATCTGACTTCAAAGCATGTCTTTACAGAATCTGCTGGGACATAAGCATGCCATAACTTCCAAACTTGAGCACTGTGTCCATTCCAAGCAGGTCTAAACAATCTGTTATGAATACAGCAGGGAAGACAATAATATTTCTATAGCAGGATAAGTTTTAAATAATTTGCACTAGATATGTCATAAATCCTTGGGAAGAGCTACAGATCAGTAAGGAAAGCTTAGATGAGATTGTTGGGGAGCAAATGTACTCTGGACAGCTGTTTAATGCATGGGTTCATATATAACTATAAATGGTTGTGTATATTTGAGATAGTAAAGAAAAAAACAAGACAAAATACTTCTAGCATGATGTTGTTCCTATATATTTTATGCCTGGTCTGTAGAGTGCATTTATTTTAGGCTGTCTTTGGTAAATGGAAGGCTTTCCCCATCCATTATGCAGGGCTTAGCATCCTACAGCCTCTCAGGTAAACATTCTCTTTTCGAACCAATACATTTACAATAGGTGCATCATAATTCAACTTAGGAGAAACACTGTTAAAAAAGAGATTGGTTTCCTGAACTGAATATATCCAGCATATGTTAGATCATGACTGTGGGGTTAGAGCTGTCTTTTGTCAGTATGAGTTGGTAACTGGTATGAGGTGCTGTCCCTGTGGCACAACCAGAAAGCAGCATCGTTGCCACGCAGTTCCTGCTGCATGGGAGCTTGGTCATCCTGCCAATGGCCCTGCTGGCACGGGGCAGCAGTTGGGCATTCAGCAGATAATCCTCCTTCACAATGGAGCCACTTCATATTAGTGGTCTTTCTGACCAGTCAGGCCTTTATGAAGTCAAAGCACTTTCCATCTCCAGCTGGTTCTCTTTCCATCTGGAGATAATGAGGAAGAAGACTTAGGTCATTATTACCATCCAGGACACAATGCCTTTGCTTTCCTCCCTCACAATAGCTCCTTGTAAAGAAGAAGCTCTTGCAGCCAGGCCTCAGAAAACAATACTCCATGGTCACAATAGCTCACAGTTAGCTCAGTGTCACTAAAAGCACTAGAAAGGACAAGTTCTCAGGTCCCCAAAATACTTAAAATTTCTGGTTTCCAGTTGGGTTTAGAATGCCCAATCCTGAAGGCATTGTCCTCTGCAGAAGGTTCCCATGGTAAGCTCCCCATTGCAAAAACACATCAGAGGTGTGGAGTCTCCAGAAGAAATAAAATCCATCTGACAGCAGGTACATGGTTCTGTTCAGCAGGTAACCTTTGCTATTGAAAAGCATCCCTGACAGATCTGTTATCAAGTGCCCAGCTGACATATAGGGATGTTTGTGAAATAGGCAGCTATTCCAGGCAGGAAGATGGTGCCAAGCTTTCTCCTTTCTGCCTGGGACAGTTCCTCAAAAGAAGATTCCCATGCCAGTCTTCTGTCCCAGGGAAATATACTGTACAATGAGACAACAAAGTTTGTGAGCCAGATTCAGCTCTGGGCTGAGGGGTGCTAGATCAGTTTCTCAGATGTGTGTGGAAGGGAGAGTGTTTCCTGAACAAGCCAAAGGATCAGGATGGTTGCTGTTCTGCTAACCCTACGAGCCACTTGTATGACTTCAGTTGTCACCATGGGGTGACATGGGGATAGGCAGGCTGCTATTCCAAATTTATTATTTCTCTCGTGTGAGAGGGCACTCTGCTGCTAGTCATGGTAAAACCTAATTGGTCCCAATATCTGCCTGTGCTGACATGCTTTTTCAGAGAAGTGCTATCTGTGATGCTACACATGGTAATTATACCTCATGGAGGGGGCATGGAACATGTGCTGGCAGCCCCAAATCACTGCAGAGCATGAGGAGGTGTTCTGACTGGAACTGTGGAAGTCATGTTCCTTGAGGAGCATGGATCCTTCTAGACATCAGTTAAGTCTTTCTCCAGAGCCCTAAAGCATTAGGGATATAGGCAGAGGCATTCTAAAGGAAAATAACGAAGGAATGTGAAACTGTACAAAGCAGAACCAAAGCCTGTTCAAAGAAAACCTCTAATTAGGTTGTATGCTCAGAAGTATGTACTTTTTTAATGACAGTTTCTAGACAGCTTTTCTTTCCTAAGAAGAAATGAGAATAAAGACTGTTTTCAGAAGGTAAGTCACCCTGTCAGACTGTAATTGTAAAAACAAACACACTGCATTTCATAAACCCTTACTCCACAACAGTAAACAACAGATTAGAAAATGATTGAATGCAGTTGGCTTTCTAATCTGATGCAGACATGCTCAAATAGCTTTATAGAGATAGAGCACTGCAGCCTTCCTTTAGCTTGAATTAAACAATAACTGCTACAGCTAGTCTGTATTTTACTGTTAACCTCTGGTCGTCAGTCACTGTGAAGGTGTACTAGTCTGAAAGCAAACCAGTGAGAGACTCCTAGTCAGAACTACAATTTAATAGGAAAATTAAAGTAAATGCAATAATACAGAAACACTGACAGAGTCGGGATACAACCTGACACTGTCAGGCAGGATGGTGGTAGCAGTCCGATTAAATGGTGGTTGCAACCCTGTTGAAGTGATAGATGTGGTTCTGTCGAAGCAGTGATCATGTAGAAGGGTTTGGTGTTCCTCAAAAGGTCCAGTGGTGGTTATGCAGCTCCTCTTCTCTGGGAATCATGGAGGTAAGGGCTGAGTGTGGTGTCCCAAACCCCAGATTATATCCAGGTAGGAATGCTTGGTTCCTCCCCCTGGGTGGAGCATCTCACAACAGGATGATGTAATTTTATGAGTCATGCAGTGAGGCTTGATAGCCCATTAACAGAAGATATGCCCCAGAGGGAGTTACCAGAGATGTGTCATGGAAGAGATAAGGAACACTGCCCCAGCTGGTCTTAACAGATGGTGATAGAATACATACTTTTGGTTACATCTTATATTGTAACCTAAGACAGAAGGTCAATATATTAGATCACAGAAGGCGCAATGTCAGTGTTTTACTTCTTCATCCAGGTACATGTGCTAGATCTGTGTTGTCTCTCATCTCCAAGCATATCTCACAGTAGATGGTGGCAAGTAGTCAGCTCTGCATTCAGCTTCATCTACCCTTCCACATCTCTGTGAAGATGTCTAGGATTTCATAGTTTCGCTCAGACAAGTCATCTTGCCTTATTCTCATCTTGCTTTCAAGGTCTAGAAAAAAGCTATTGTGAATCGAGGTCTGGGTTTACTCCCCTAAGGAAAAAAGGTATGATAGCATTTCTTTAGGAGTTCTGAACTGAGTACTGTTTCAAGATGTTCCCTTTTTCTTTCCCAAAATAGATCAATTTTTTTCTATGTCATTGTTCCCCATTCTGAAGTACTCTTATGTTTTTTAGCTCTGCTCTATTGAACTTGTCTGACTTCTGACACCCTTCTACCTCTGTGTTGTAAAGTACTGTCTTTAAAGATCACATGTCTAATTTTGAAACCCAATGCTGCTGTTATAAACAATTGTTTAATAGTTTATAGAACAGCCTTTATGCTCATCTATTTCTCTGTTTATTTCTGGAAAAGAGTGGACTTGCCTAGGATAGTTCTCTTCATGTTAATTCTTGAAATTCTGCCATAGAACATAAAATGATAAAAGTGTTACAGAAAGAAAAGAGCAATAGTTAAAAAATGTCAGTGTTACAGCATTTCTAAACTTTTGAGCAGAGTACAAATTTTTCTTAGAACAACAGATGATTGAAGAAATGAGAGAATCATTATTACATAGCTATAGCGACAGAAGATCATACATAGATGGTGCCAAGGGATTGATTTTTATGGTAATAAAATCATAATAACAAAAAATAACTTCAGAACATAAGCGAAGGTTAGCAGAAAAAACAAAGTTTGATGTCAAAGGTAATATATGTACCATGTCTTTGAAGAGAAATCCAGATGACAGATGAGTCTCTGGTTTGAAAGCACAGACTGAAACAGTAAGCTGCAAATTCATCTGTGTATTGATTACAGATGCTCATATACCAAATGCAAATTACTATTGAATGTGCTAAATGAAATTATTATTTAGCATATTTAAATATGTGGGGAAACTCAGACTTAAATCTATTTCTCTGGTCCATGGTAGTGAAAAATAGTGAACATGTGCATGCACACATCCAGAAAAAAAGGTGAATGTATCCACACCCAGTTAGAAGTTCTTGGTAAAGAGTACAGCCATTCTCCTGACTCCATTTTAGGGTCCGTATTAGATTTAAAAATCACAGAATCAGTTCCACAAATGCAGAGGTTCCCACTGCCTTTCCTAAGGACCCACATCGCCTGTTGCTGTGGGCATCAGAGTCTGCCAGCTACACCTGTGAGAGCCAGTGCCAGCCTACAGGCCACCTTGCTCATCACCAGCTGGGACTTGTAGCACCAAGGAGTAACAAAACTGCAATGCTTTACATTTTTAGGCTTGCTTCCACACAGCCTTTATTATTAAAGAAATCAGAGAATCATTGACTATCCTGAGTCAGTCAGAGGGGAACCAAGAGGATCACTAAATTTGACTCCTGGCCCTGCACAGGACAGCCCCAAGAGTCACACCACATGCCTCAGAGTGTTGTCCAAACTCTTCTTGAGCCCTGTCAGGCTGATGCTGTGACCACTTCCCTGGAGAGCCTGTTCCCAACCACCCCCTGGGAGAGGAACCTTTTCCTAATACCTAGCCTAATCCTTCATGCCATTCTCTTGGGTTGTATGGCTGATCACTAGAGAGGAGAGATGAGCACATGTTCCTCTTCTTCCCTTCATGATGATGTAGGCTGCTACGAGGCCTCCCCTATTCCCCTCTAGACTATTCCCCATCTCTGTGGCCCTTCTTTGGACGGTCTCTAATAAGTTCATATATTTCTTATATAGTGGTACGCAAAAATACACACAGTGCCTGAGCTGAGGCTGCACCAGCACAGAGCAGAGTGGGACAATCCCCTCCCTCCACTGGCTGGCAATGAAAAAAAAGAAAAAAAAAAATCAGTTGGTATTAGTTTAAGTAAACCAGGAAAGTCTTTTTTCAGCACTCTTGGTGAGTGATGGATTATCACACAGTCTGTGCTCTGTCGCTTCAGCCATCTGATTTGAGGCCATGTAGCTGGCAATTACACTAATTTGCTTCTGCAAGTTTTCAAAATACTCAAAGGAACTCCGAGCTGTAGCAGTCAGCATCACAGCAAGCAGGGAAGCAGGTTCTGGCACTGGAAGAGGTGAGTGATTTTCCTTTAAATGTGAGCCCTGCCTGAGCACTTTGGAAGAAGCAAGGGTATTTACAGACTGACAATCTTAGGAACACAAACTGGAAAAGGGCTCACTTCCAGTGAGAGGAAAGTGTGAACACCAGGGATCATACATCATAATTATGGGGTTTTGTGTATTTGAGTGACACACAGCACAGAAATGGAAGATACCCAAACTTCATGATAATTGCTGTATGTGATAATAGCTCTTCCAGCAAAGTGTAAATAGTGAGACAGAGAAGAGCAATTTCCAGTATTCTTAGAAACTGTGTAACTTTCCTCTAGTTTGTGAAAAGAAAATGATATGCTGTTGCCAGAAAAGAATGGAAAAATAATGAAGCTCGGGGACTATGTGGCAAAGTGCAGAGGGTTAGGGAGAATCAAGCAGAAGGGGAAATAACAAAGTATATGGGTGCTGTACTGTGGAGTGCTATACCAGTAAATCATGAATTGGAAATGACTAAACAAAATACAAAAACACAAGGAGCTCATCTGCTAGAGACAGAATAGAAAAACTAAATAGATATATTAGCTGTTTATGTATCGATGCAATTTTCTGTTAGGATTGAGGGATAAAAGAAAGATATTCCTTCTGTTTATGTTGATGCTCCTACTGCACATGAAACAGGACCTTTGCAAATTTGTTGCACCTCAATCTCAAAATTATGTCTAGCAGTATGTCACCTGATAGCATTTGGAAAATCTCAGCATTTTAAAATCTTAAAATTCATTTCTTTTGTTAAATCTGTGTAATGACATTTCTTGTGATGCACAAATACATTGGGTTTAATTAATTTCTCATGTTCCCTAATTACAATTTTCAGCATTTTTTTTCCCTGAGTCATTTAAAGTATTTGATTCATCTGGGGCAGATTTATTGAACCCTTCTAAATTCCCAGTTCATACCTAGAGGTCCATGCAACTAGAACTTTCCCATGGGACCTCAGCTCCTCTTCCTGGTTTCGAAATGGCTACTGGCTGCATGTTCCAGTGATCATCAATCACATCTTCTAAACACAACAAAAATGGAGTGTTTGTAATTTAAAACTAATTTCATCCTCAGAAGGTCTAGCAGATTTAAAGAACAAAGTATATGCTAAGCAAGCAGACAAAAAAAGCCCTTTGGGTATTTTTGTAGTTCAAGACTAAAGGATAACTTCAAAAGGACTTAATTGATACAATTTTTCACAAAGTTTTCCTCTCTGTCTTCTCAGTTTCCCAGCCAAAACCTTACCTTTTTTCTAAGGCCGATACACACGATCAAAATTTATATTTATGTATTGGAAAAAGAAGCAGCCCTTACTTTTTTACCAACTTTGCTCTTTTTCTCTGTCATCGTAAAAGACTTCAGTACATGCTTAGTTTTTGTGAGTGTGTGTGAAAATCATTAAGTTCATTCACATTATGGATACGCACAATAAAAAAATGCATTAATATTTGGTGGATAGGAATAAAGTTTCACTAAAGCAAGATTTATAGCTCTAATAGGTATTATTAGGCATTTCCAGAATCTTGGCATTGCTTCCTAGATAATTTCCATAGTGGAAAAACTCCTCTGAACATGTGAGACACTGCTGAAGGATGAAACAGGTTAAATCATAACATCAAGCTTGACTTTAAGCTCCTGTTTTTGAAAATCGAGCTGCTTAGTATTCAACATTTTAGAAGTCCTTTGGACAAATTGCCTGGTGCCTGTAGACTTTTGATCTTTGTGGAGTAGTTTTTCAAGAACTTTGAACCATGAATTAGGCTTCTAAGAGATTTTTAACTGTCTCAGCCAACCTCTTCTGATGGAAAAATGTGAACCATAATCATGCACACAAAAAGTGTTTGGTGTTTGTAGACAGTTTAATCCACTGTGTGTGAAGGACTTCCTTCCTTTATTTACATATCAGAGAAAACATTGGTTGGTCCTGTTGAAATTAATATCAAATTTCCATTGACTTTAGCCATTTCACCATGCTGAACACAGCTGACAAAAAGAGATGTAGTTTCTGTAATATGAAAGGGATCACACTAAATACAAATTTTATAATCCTTTTTCTCTCAAGTTTCTGAAAAGTTCCAATAGTCCTCTATATCCCTTGAGTTCATCTTCTGAGCATGGACAAAAGCAATGTTTTCTGTATATGATGGTATCTAAGAATGTTTTTAAAAGTTCATCTCTCCATTTTACCTGAAAATTTGGATCTGTTAAACATTCTCAGAGCACATCCACCTGATCGATTAAACTTGACACAAAACCAAGCTGATGGTACTGTCTTCTTGTGATTAGAATTGTCCAGGGTGTTTGACATATGCTTAACTCCTTTTCCAGCCTTTGCTAACTAGCAGCTAAGAAATTGAGTATTCCTAAACAAAATGGTGCTTCCATTTCTCCCCCCGAATGTATTTCACGTTCTGTGGAATTATTAAATACTCATAGGCACAAGAGAGAATGCTCTAATCATTGGCCAAGGTACAATTTAGACACTCAAGCTACTGGGGACAAGGGAGGCCAGTTACAAATCTAACAACAGCAACAACAAAATATACACCAAAAAGGCACAGTGAAAAACATGTGCTGACATAGGGTTTGTAGCAGTGAGCCCCCTAAAAGCAGAGGTTTCTGTTATATCAAAACCTCCAAATGTGGGCATGTGGCCAAGGTTTCCCATGTTCCCCAGGTCGTGGGTGGCTTAGCCCACCCATGACACCCCTACCTCTGACCCATTGGACCCCTGACCTGGAGGTTTTCCTTATCTGTATCCTCACTGGACAATGCTTCATGTTATCCCACCCATCTCACTAATAAAAGGCCACTGCTCCCAAGATCACATGCTCTTTCGTTTCTACCCCACCTGAGGTGAGTGTGCTTGCTTCAGGTGTTTTTTATTAATGTTATGTTATTAATATATGTTATTATGTTAATTATGTTATTAATATTATGTTATTAAACCTCTTTGTTTTGGAAGAAAGTGATCATCGCCCATCTCTCTTAAGCCACTGCCTCAAAATCACTGAAGAGGAGAACCTCCAAGGTAGTAACTTAGCCCTTGCTGGGAGTCTATCTTCCCAGGCAAAACCAGCAAGGCTACGAAGTTACAAGGGTTAAAACTCAACTTCCCCTTACACAGCAATTACACTTTTCTTGCTTATGTGAGATGTATGTGTGTAATCACACTTCCTCTTCGTGTTTAACTATCCTGTAAGGGTGGATTGAAAACTCTGTCTTCATCCTCAGATGTTCTGTAAGGCTTGTGCCGGGAGAGGTTTAAGTTCATTAGGTGAAAGAAACAACTGAACCCAGAGTTCCTGCTTTTTTATCAACACTCTAATGATCAAGCTAATGGAAGATGGGACTGCTGACAACACCAACAGTTCCTCCCCTCCACCTGCTTCTCAAGGAACAGGATCATGTCCTTTCATTTTTCATTCAAGCATCTAATTCCTGAAGGAAGTTTCTGCCCTGTGAATCCCTGGCAGTATTTGCCACCAGCCTTGAATATCTAAAGTGCTAAACAGGTGTGATTCAAACCATGGCATTTCCATGTGACTGTCTCCAACTGACTCTTTGCTTAGTCTGCTAGCTTTCTTGGGTTCCAGGAGAACTCTGATTTCTTGTAAGGGAAACCTAGGTGATAGTTTATGAATCAGGCATGTAAGTACCTAACTCTAGTCACAAATTGTCTTTTGAGATACTAGCTCTGAAGCCTTAAATTATTATTTTTCAATTCTTGACAGCACATCACAACACTTCTGTGCAACGCCTTTCCTGTACAATCCTCTAGCAACCCTAGTTCTCAACATATTTTACATCAAAACACATCCTCTGCCTGGTGCTCTGTGAAAGCTGATTTGTTACAGTATACCAAGCAGTGCAGCTTTTAACATTAGACATTATCACTTAAGCTTTTGATCTTGTCTTTGGTCTCTTTTCTGCCTCGACATATTCTCATTTTATGCTGCTATTGTAAATAAATACTAGATTCTGAAGAGTATTAGTCCAGTGGTTAAGTGCATGTACTTTACTATTATGGTATCAAAAAAACCTCCAAAAGGAATATGAAGTGCCCAAAACTAAACTAAATTAAAATTCATCTCAAAGGTTGTTCAGTTTTTTACTGGGGCCCCCCACAATCTACTGAATATGATTATCCTAAATTTTATTGCCTTTCAATACATTCAGTGGAGTATACCTCACCCTTTTACTTTGTGCAAACTACTTTGTGGATACACCATGTAAGACCTCAGAACAAGTGGAACAGTGGGACAGTGGGATAACTCATGTTAAAACCAGATGGATGGCATTCAGCTGAGTCAATGCAGACTCTTACAATGTAGACATTTACAGCTAAATGAGACACCCACTGGTCCTGTTACAGTCAACAGAGAGAAACAGGCATTTCTAGGATGCAACTTGGCTTATTCTAATGTAGGCATCTAAAATAGGTTAGATGAATCATGCACTAAAAGTGCCTATTCCTGGTTCCCTTTATGCTCAGTGGAGAGAGTGACTAGCTCAGATGCAGACATTCACATAGTAGACATCTAAAGTTAGGTGAGATGAACAGCCGAAGATGTCTTTCCATATCCCTTTAAAGTGTCTGCTTTAGGAAAAAAGTATCAAAGAATTATTCTCAGCTAAAACTAGCCTTTTCCAATGTATCAGCTTTCTGAGTATTTTATTTGTAACCTCTTCCTAAAAACACTTTTCAAGATCCAGATGACAACTGATACCCATCACAGACAAGTTTTTGATAGCTTTTTTCCTTTGTCACAATACTGCAATCATGAATAAATTTTGTATTTCTAATAAATGTGTTGTGTACCTGATCAATGCTTCCCTAAACAAAGACCACAAACAACTCCAACAGATCAATATAGAAGAAAGTAGTAGATGATAGCTAAGTAAACCAAGGTTGGTAATAAGGAACATGAAGACTAAGACACTATGTTTGGGATTGACCATCCATGGATATTATTTCAGTAGGCTAAGTGAGAAGAAAGGCTACAAAACGTAATATGATGACTACAGAAAAGATGCAAGGCAACAGACAAGAAACTGAAAGCTAGTAATTCTGAAAACTAGTATTCTGAAAGCTGGTATTCCTTCAGCCATGTGATTTCTGCTTATCATCGTGGCAGTTATTGTCTATGCTCACCTGCTTCTTTTTGCTTGGTGCCACCATCTTATTGTCAGTTTGGGTAGCACTCATCCAGACTAGTAGATGCCATCACCAGCATCACCACTAGCTCCTAGCTGTATAAACTTTTGAATTTACTTGTTTACTAGTAATTATACCACCATTTGGAAATATATACTTTGTGCTATTGAATGTGTATATCTGTTTATCTCACTAATATAAAAAATATAGAGTTAAAATTCTCAGGGGAATCACAGGGTTGTAATCACACAAGCTGCAACACTTCAGCTTCATCATACACCAGTAGAGTTGTTTATTACACAATAGAGTTGTTTATTCCACCCTCCCTGCAACAGTAAAATCTTTTAATTTACTTAGGTTTTGTGGTCTAGTTTCCACCAAGTTGTTTGCCACAGCCCACTGGTTTTGTGCTTATAATGTATTGTATGCTGGTCATTCAAATACTGACTAGATCTTTGATCCTACATTTTAAGAAAGGTAAACTTTCACATCAAATCTTTCCCCTCAAGTGTCCTGCAGTTCTACAGTGCACCTCCTGAAGGTTTGGATCACCATGTTCCCCATGGAATCCATCAGGGATGCAAACAGACAGATGATTTCTCAGACAGTTTTCTCTCTGCATTTTATACCTGTATTTTCTCAACGCCAGGAGTGGCTGCACAGTCTCCTGATGGAACACCATATCGTGGAAAAAAAGTCAGGCAATATCCTAGCATTTTAAGGCCACCTGTGTATACACTGATGCACATTTACTTAGACTGTAGTGGTTTTGTAGTTAAATAAATCAGCTGGGAACATGAGACTTGTACAGCAAAAAAGAAAACATTAGCAAACATATGAAAGTAAAGAACATTGGAGCACTTCCCTCTATATAAAATGGATTTTCTTCACATTCATCTAATCTTCTTTGCATATTCTGGTCTCAAACATTAATATCCTGGCCTCAGATTGATGGGAGTTTGAATATTTCCAAAGTCTGAAGCAGTACTGTCTGACTTATTGTTTAACCCTTGGATATTTATATGCATGTGCTATATCATTTACAGAATCTGTTATTCATCTTGAGTGTTCTTTTCAGAAGGTCAGATGTTCAGATTTAACTTGCCAGAGCTGTAATGTGGTTTCTGCAGAGATGCAGGGTACGGGCTCTTTGCTCGTCTTAGGCATTGTGTTTCGCGCTATTAAATTATCATCGTAGAGTTCACCTTGAGAGCTGTCCCCTCAAATGTATAATGGTTAACCACTGCAAAAGTTGCCACCTTGCAATGCACAAAAGGCTATTCCCACAGCGGCTGATCCAAAGGCAAGTTCAGCAGCAGCAGTTAATCACATTTACTGCATGTTAAAGGTATGGCTGAATTAATTTTGAGCAATACTGAGCACAGCCCATAGAAGTCCCAAAATTACATTAAAATAATTTCTGATGTCGTTCATTAAATGAACTGCAGGACGTGAAAGGGAAGGAGAACTCCGTGAGAAGTGTGTTCAGCAGAAACGTTTACTTGGAATAAGCCCCGTTCCCGACTCTTCTTCAAATGGTGTCACCCAGAGCTCCCCTTTCAGTGATCGCATCCAAACGCCCGCCTTCCTGAACTTGTGAACTGTAAATTTAACGAGTTCAACAGGACAATTCTCGAGTGTAAAATAATATCCTTGTCTCCAGTTTGGGAACTCGCTAAAACCATCTATTTAGAGGGGCACTGCCGGGCTAAAATAATGCGGCTATTTAAAACGCCGCCCTTGTCGGGGCGGGGGGGCAGCTCCGGGGGTGCCCCGGGGAGCGCTCGGCTGTGCCGGCCGCGGGAGGGCACGGGCGGGGCCCGGGGGTTTGCCG
>VZTN01025992.1:0-11346 GCA_013400515.1 Erpornis zantholeuca
TTTCTGGGAGGAGGCACCCTTACTGATCCAAATTTGGTGAACTCCTCATAGTTCTCTACCTTTACTAGACTCTACTGGCAGCAGAGAATACCTTGCATCCAGATTGATGACAAGTTATTGTTTGTACTCTAATAAAGGTCTTGCCTGGCCTGGTGTTTCACTGCCATTTTCTGCATTCTTCCCATGGTCATATTTTTTATCCATATTAATGTGACTGCTCTGAAAGACAAGAGACAGCTCAAGATTGTCAAGGAAATTTCACAGCTAAGTAAAGCTGCATAGAAATTTACATCTCAAAAGAAAAGCTTTGGCTATATGGGAAAACCAGTAATCCAAAGCTAATGTCAGCCCTTATACAAATAACAGATGAAATGCCAAATGTTGTTTGAATTTTCAAAGTTTGTGACAGTTACTTTATTAAGTATATGAAATCTGAATCCATTCCTGAACTTATTTCTCAAATAGTAAAACGAAGAAAATTCAATATGCAATGTGTGCTGGGATTTCGTTTTTGTTATTGTTCATTTTTAATAAAGTTCAGAATACAAGGAAAATAAATGTGGATAGGAAAATAAATGCGGACAGTATCTTTTGCTTCATCATTAATGAGTATTACTTTGTCATGAGTTTGGAGAAGTATACATTTTCTTCCCAATGCCAAAAGAAGGTATTGACAACCATATTGACAATCATAATATTCATTCTTTTCCTATCATTAGCTGAAGTCCTGAAGGATGGAGATTTTGGAATTAATTTATAAGTTTGTAAAAAGTAATTCTGTAATTCTGTTTCTAACATTGCTGTAAGAAACAAACTCTATCAGGTGTGTTGTTAAAAAAAACAACCAACCTTCTGACATTGTTTGCACTGCAATATCACATTCAGAGCAACTAATCTGACATTACTACCAGTAAACAGTGAGTTTATTGGGCACAGTCTTCACACCCTATTTTGTATTTGCTTCTCTTTTCTCACACAGTTAAACTTAATAATCAGTAACTTTTTTCCCCCATATGAAAAAAGACCTCTAGCAAATTTGAAGAAAAACACAGTAAACAACAACAATTCTTCAAATGACATCTCTAACAGCATTCAGTTATGGCGCAAGTATGCAATAAATATGATCATTAATAACTAATCATTTTGTTAGCTGTGTTGACTTTAAAATAACATTGAGAGAAAAGTACCAATAAAAATTTAAAAGAGTGGCAAATATATAATGCAATGCTTCTGAATTCCTCAATTTCAAAGAGTGAATAATGCAGCAAGGTCAAAGATCTGTAGTTACCAAAATAGAATTACATTTTCAGATACATTTTCCTTCTCATTTAATGACTGTTAGTACAGTATTCATAGATCCTCTTTGGTAATAAAAAATAGGGTTTAGCACTTCACATTCAGTGTTTTCCTGTACTCTGAACTGTCAGTTGTTTTATTTCTCTTTGATAATGCTGATCTCAAGCCAGAAGGTTTTTTCTCTGATTAGTGGCCACTGTAATTTCTTTGAATTCAAGTGCTTTTTCTAGAGGTACACAGACATAATAGACTACAATTTAGCCCTAGGCATTTTAAGATTAAAAGTTTGAAGTTATATCCAAAACACAGTGGTAGAGTGTCATTTCAGATGTGCCTCTATGTTAGTCTCACTATCACTGATTTCAAATTACTGCACATCTGAGATAAAAACCTACTGCTCAACAAATGGCATATAACAGTCTTATCCTGATTTCCTACCCTTTTTACACATGGGTCTCTTTCTTTGTTCATGTATTGAGACCTGACCTCTCCTTCACTCTCTTTTCAATCTTTTCTCAGAGAATTCTCCTTTATATATTTGGGGTTGGGTCTTTTTTTGCATGTGTTGTCAACTTTTAGTGCAATATTCCCCGTATAATTTTATTTCTATTATGCCATTAATAAGACATAATGTAAAAAAAGATGCTATGTCATATTCTGTAGAGTTTTCCTTTTTTTCTGATTTTTCTTGAGTCAGAAATCAAGACTCAAACTGCTCTGCTTAATTATATCAGCCAAGTTAGGAATGTATTTAGACTATGGAGGTTATGATACAAGAAAAAAGAGGAGGTCTTTATATCATGGCATTGACACAATCACTGCACTGGATTCTAGTCATTAACTAATAGTGAATAGATTCAGACTGAGATGCTAAACTGCTGCAGGGAAAGAAAGTTGCCTGTATCTTAACCTATCCTTGGATGGTGTAATTTAAACTCAAATATGAGCAGCTCAGCAATCATCCTTCTTGATCAAACATACTTCTTTTCGTAGAAACAAGCAAGTCTCTGAGCCTTAACTCACCTCAGACCTGGCACCCTCCACTACATACCTCAAGGGGAAGTGAAGCTGCAGGCCAACTTGCAGACTAAAAGGTGCTCCTCAGGAGAGCAGTAGGGATGCAGAGAAGCACTCTTTGAACTCAGTTGTTGTAAAAATGTCTAGAACTAAAAATTCTACAAGATCAAGCCGTTGAAAAAGAAGGGGGAAATTCTAATGAAAAGACTGACAGCTTACGAACAGATTATCATCTACCAAAAAAAGCAAGTGAAAAAGGTCAACAACCCAAAAGAGCAAAAACATGTCAAAATAGAGAGGATGTATTGGATCTTGAGATTTTTCTAGCTCAAACCATTGAGGTCTTCCTCACATAAATCACACAATAGTACACAGTACTAACTGCAATTACATGCTTTAAGTTTCACCAAATACATAACAAGCCTATGCAAATATGCATCAGAAGAGAAGCCATATGTGGAGAACAGCCCATGCACTGGCTGGCTTGATCTTAAGACAGCTCCTTCTTTGATGATAGAAAGAATAAAGCTATGCTACCTGCCTTGAATACATGCCATTGTGTTTCTTCCTCAAATTCTGTGCGATTTTGCTGTAAGAGTCATGGAGGAGAAAATATTGCTAATAAAAAATCAGTATCATAGCAAGTAAACTACCCTCCTTTAAACTGTATTGTGAAAAGGCTCGTTGGGAGACTTTTTCTCTTGTTTTTACTTAGTTCAGAACCCATCTCTATTAAATCAAGTGATTTGCACAATGTTCCCTGCTGAACAGTGCAGTCAGAACCATAAAAGAATCTCATCTTCCTTATTCCATCATGATTCCATGGCAATTACAAAAATCCAAAGACTAAAGTTCTGCTAGTTAACATTCATGCTTGAATATCATTTAAGCAAAATTGATGAGGTTTGAATATATTAAGGACAAACCTAGTTATGTTAGAATTCTATCCCAGGAGTCTTCATAGGCTATAATCAAGCCATTAAAGAAAAATTCTTGATTTCAGAAATGAACTATTCTCTTCTACTTTAAATCACCCCAAAAAAAACCCCCTAACCTGTGCGAATTCAAAAAAGCAAGTTTTAGGTGTCATTTCACCCTCATTACCAAGCACGGCGTTAAGTATTAATTTTTTCATCAAATGTAAGAGCTGAACATTGATTAAGAACACACCTAAAACACTAAAAAAATAAGATTATCATTTTTCTCTGTGATAAAATACTTCTTTAAAAGCAGCTATTACAGTTTCAGTATTGAACAGAAAATGCATAAGCTCCTTCAAAAAGAAGGAAATTTGCTGATGCAGAGCATCTGCGATTACACTTCTTAACCATCACAGTCACTATTTTGCTATGTAAGACACTGTGAGAGCAAATATCTGAGTGGCAACACTAGAGAAGATTGCTCTTGGATATAAAATATGAGTGGAATTTTCACTCACTGAAAACCTGCTGGGAGCAGCATCTGTGCTACCAAATGAGTCCTGTGCTCATGGTTGCCTTACGCTCTTGCCTCAGTGTTGATTACCAAAGAAATTGCTTTAGGTCAGAGCAAAATAAATATAACTTGTCTACAGCAAGCAAGATGACCAAAATATAACAAATAAATAATCCTTTTTTCTTTTCATCATCATTTCTTCTTTTATATATACCCTTGGAGCACATTGTCCATGATACAAGATTGCCTGGGTCTCCTGTGAAGTCTTGGCTGCACAGGAGTTCTAACACAAAATTTTCACAGATGAAGCAAGTTATTAAGCAATGTAAATTTAAATTTTAAATTGATCCAAGGATCAAATGATGTAACGGAGTTTAATTCAGATGGTGGCCAGTCGCTAGTGTTGTTCCCCAGGGCTCAGTATTGGAGACGGCCCTGTTTAATAAGTCTATCAATGATCTGGTCAAGGGGATAGAGTGCACTCTCAGTCAGTTTGCAGGCAACACCAATTTGGGAGTGTCGGTCTACTGGAGAGTAGGAAGGCTTTATAGAAAGATCTGTACAGGCTGGATTGATGAACTGAGGCCAGTTGCAAGAGGTTCAAAGGGTGAAGTGACAGGTTCTGTACTTCGGTCACAACAACCCCATGCAGCACTACACCCTGCAGGAAGAGTGGAAAGTTTGCAAATGGAAAATGACCTGGGGGTGCTGGTTGACAGCAGCTGAAAATGAGCCAGAGGGTGCCCAGGTGGCCAAGAAGGCCAATGACTTCTTGGCCTGTATCAGCAATATTGTGGCCAGCAGGAATAAGGCAGTGATTATCCCCATTTGCTTGACACTGGTGAGGCCACACCTCAAATCCTGTGTTCAGTTCTGGGCNTACCAGTCTCTACAACCACCTAAAAGAAGGTTAGGGTGTTGGTCTCTTCTCCAAACAGCAAGCAATAAGAGAAGAGGAAATGGCCTCAAGTTGCACCAGGGAGGTTTAGATTAGATGTTAAGAAAAAATTCTCCACTGAAGGTGTTACCAGGTATTGATACAGGCTGCCCAGGGAAGTGGTTGAATCACCATCCCTGGTTATGGAGATAAGGCACTTGGGAGATGTGGATTCAGCTGTGTGAGGACTGGGGTTGGACTCAATGATCTTAGAGGTTTCTTCCAACCTAAATAGTTCCATGATTCTATAAATGTACAAGCAAGTTTCAATATTTCATTCATTTTTTTCATCAAAACATGCAGAACTGAACAAGATGAAAAAATTCTCAGTGTTATCCAAATTAATAATAGTTTTTAATTTTTTTTTTAAATAATCAAGAAGTTGGACACTATTGTGTTAGCTTTTTCAAATGAACCATGTCAACTTTGCATGGCCTTTCATAACAAAAATATGCTTTTCTTTAGCTTTGTCTGAAAACATTATGGTCACTAGCTGAGGTGAAATATTGTGCTTTGGGCTGCACTAAGGATAAATCAAGTCAACATAAACTTCACCTACCTTCTTAGAAAAAGCCAAAACTAAGAAGTTCTAGGCTGCAAGTGTAATTTTTTTGTTTAATATTTTGCAGCCACTCGCTTCAAACATTCAGGTTTGTAAGAAGATTTGGGAAGGTTTTATATCTTTAATACTCAGGTTTCTGACATCTTTCAGCTCACCAGCTCTCCTTTCACACTGTAGCTCTACTACAACTTGCATGCATACTGCTTTGTTAGACTAACCCCGGCTGTGTCTGTACTGCCAAATCCCTCATCTACAGCAAGCTCTTTCAGTCCATCCTGGTATGCCTGAGCACGAATGTTAGTTAACATTTAATCCTTTAAATTATGCTGTAGAGGACTACTCCTGGCACTTTGATCACTCCCTGCATTAGGAATAACTTCTATCTTTCAAGACATACTTCACCAAACAGCCCAGAATGGCTACACAAGCACAGCAGTATCACTATCCATGCCCTACCGCCAGAATAGCACCAAATGAGTGCAGCAATATTTTGCCTCTCACCCAAAACTAGAAGATGACAGGGTGGAGCCATACAGCTGCACTTATAGATCCACCAAGCTCTTTGGAGTCTGCAGACAACATTCCCCTCTTAGATCCCAAGTCCAGCTTTTTCAGCCAAAAAATAGAAATTTCATCTGGAAATCAGCAAACTGGACAGCCTCTGGTGTGATGAGGTCCAGCCAACATCACTTGCCAAAACCATGTATATGTGCCACCTCTCTGCAGCCACGTGGCTGTGGCTACTCTGCTCCCTAGCCAGATGTCCCTGTATCTGAGACATCAGCCAGAAGACTGACCGTGTTGGTCTCTGTGCTTCCACAGGACTGCATAGCCCCAGCTGTGAGCATGTGAAAACCACACAGAAATTCATTTTGGATTCTCCCAGGACAGTCTACCAGCAGCTTTGGGATGCATAAGGCAGAAGTCTGTAGTCTTTGCCCATTACATCCCTTTGTATTTACTGTCATCTGCTACCTTCCCTCTTGCCTTCTCAAGGGTGTGTCTATCACCCTATGCAAAGCCCCTTTTAGGATGGTTTGGGCATTTAGTGCAAAATTGTCTTGCTGTGAAGGATTCCTTAGCGAGAAATGTGTGAGCTGCAGGTGTTCTGTGCACACTCTCACCAGAGGAGAGAACTGCCTTCCCCTAGGAAGGCTGGTTCAGCCACCCATCGTTACCAAGACGTGACAGCCACAGGCAGGCTTGCAATGCTTGACAGTACAACATTTTTCAAAGCTTCCTCAGGGATACTCCCTGCAGCATGGCAATCCTAAAATAGAGTCCCCCTTGTCTTCCAGCTGTTACCCGGCTCCTCTGCAGAGAGAGCTGCAAGAGCTCTTCTAACAGTTTATCATTCTGAGCCTGTTGTTTTGGAAAGAGCAGGAAGAAATAGTGAAAATTAATGCTGCCAAAGATAAAAGCTTGCATTTGTTTAGGGCCTATAGGTAAACAAAGCTTTAGAGAAGATTTGGTGTGTACCTGTTTTTGTCCCAAACATGGCCAACTGTTCACCTTCTTTCTACTCTTCTAAGAGGATGTCAGACCATCTTTCTGGATTAATAACCATAAGGGTCATCACAAAAACTTTGCGCCATACCAAAAATTCATCGTTTCTCAGGCTCCCATTTTATTTAGGGAAAAAGAAAGGCTCTCTGTACCTGATTAATCTGGTTCTTCCACAGAAGTTCTGCTAGGAAGCAGGGAATTCAGCAGTGCATGTATTTCTGGATTGATAAGATCTGTGACCATAAGAGGTTGTTTCAGCAGCTTCCATATCTCCATATCTGCTTTATCTGCACATTATCAGTGTTCTGATAACACTTTTAACCAGAGTGTTCTGATAACACTTTTCAACCAGGGAAGGTGTTCTATTTTGAAGTTTAAGATTGGTAAAATTGCCAACAGGTAACAGCACACACACCCTTTTCTGTTGTTCTATAATTTGGCAGCGCCGAGGAAAGAAGGAGAAAGATGAGCTGAACAATTTTCTGAATAGGCCAGATAGGAAATGGCTCATCTCATATCTCCTAAACTCCATTGTAAACTATTATATAATATAATTAATATCTGAAGAAGATGCATTTGATTTGCACAGCCCAGATTTATCTGTAAGTACATATTTCTAACAGTCAAGAGAGAACAGCAGCCCAAAATGAATGCAAGGTAGAGAGGGATGTTTAATAATTTTTTCCTAAGTGCAAATGCCTATGTGCATATGTTACTTCTGCAGCCACTTTTCTGGAGCTATTTACAAGGACTGTTGTTCTTAAACTACTTGAATTATCCCCTATCCTCGATGCATGGAAAAAAACCCTTATGAATTCTTTCATATGAGTCTTCTTGGTGTAAAAGATATATATTTTTGAGCTGTTTTCAGCTCTGCTTCACCTTATTTTTTGCCTGTTATGATACTCTTCTGCAGCTCTTCAGGTATCTTTCATCAGAATCCTGTTTACTAAAATACTTGATTGCCTCAGGATAATAGTCTCGTTTTACCACCTAGAAGATATCATGGTACTAGAATCACCTCTCATTTTGCATTTACAGAGCAGGTCTCTTTGCTTGCTTTGAGTGAGATGGGCAGGTATAGAACCTATAGAACCTCTGGAGTCCTAACCACTCACCTTTGTCAAGCAGCCTGAGAATCTGTATCTCAAATTATCCAATTTCTCCTCAAATCCTGTTTTCTGGAAAAGCATGCTTTTGATGCTGAAAATGATGCTTCAATTCACTAGATCCCTTTTACCAGGCACCTTTTGCAGTAAGTGGTTTAGAGCCAGTTTCAGCTAACAATCCCCTTCTGTAAATAAAAAAATCAAACTACTTTTATTCTCAGAGACTAAGGCCAAAGACATTTTCCTGTTTAATTTTCCTTAGTGACAGTGATGCACAGCCACACATGTCCAGGAATGCCATATCAGGAGAGGAATGTACCAACAAGTTCCTTACAGACATCTGTAACTACAGATCCGGAGGTCTGGTTAATATGGCCTGTTTGCTCTCTTTGCTGCACAGGATTTTCCTAGTGTGTTATCTTCATTTCAACTTAACATTTTCCTTAGTATGCTTTAATTTATCAGGTCCTCCTCTTCCACAGCTGCACCGAGTCTGGAGTCATGCTTTTCTAACATTCTTTCATCACATTCAGATATCTGCACATTTTAGCACTTTCTTGGTAAGCCTTAACATGACCGGTGGTAGCCTGAGAGAAGTGTCTCCTAAAATGCACTATATAAATGAGAGTTTTTTATTCCTAAAGGAATCTGATGCAAACCTGAGGATATTAGAATAATAATAAAAAATCCCCAACAAAAACAAAAAACCCAAACAAACAAAATAATTAAAACTAAACTAAAAACCACTCTACACCAAAACAAACAAGCAAACAAAAGAACCCCATATCAGTATCAGTCTTCTCTTGTTGGCACTTATCTAATTCTTTTTTTTTTTTAATGTGTTTTTTCTAGACCCACAAAGAATGTATCTTGTCTGACAGTTCTACAGCTTATTCTCAGAGCTATCCATGTTTTGAGGTTGGGTATTTTTGGTTTGTTTGGGTTTTTTTTTCTTGTTGGTTTGTTCAGGGATTTTTTTCTCTGCATAAAGATCAACAGAACTGTTTTGGGGGCATGAATCATAGCTCAACTTTACTTTTTACAGATTCCGTGCTACATAAAATTTAGAAGTTCTTTGTCCACTGGGAGATATCCTCAAACAGTTCCTCAACCATTTTGGTTTTCTTAGTCTCCATTGAGACCACACACATTGATACATTTTTAAGAGTCTTATATTTTTAGCCCTGATACTATTACAAAACATAACACTTTCTAAAACCCTGCAGGACCTGCAAGTCCAAAAGTTTTTCCTGGCTGACAGAGGCTATCAGGTACCATTTTTTTTTCCTTTCACTGCAAACTTTCAAACAGGCTCAAGCAGCTAATGGAAGGGAAGATGTACCCTTTTATTCTTTTGAAGAAACATGTTAGTGTTTTGGGCTCTCTGTGAGTAGTCTAGTACCCAATTTATAACAATTACACACCCCAGAGAATATAAAATATTGATGTTTCCTTCATTTAGCCTGTAACTTAAGTCAGATAAGTATTTCTCTACAAAATCCACACCATCAGTTAGGGTTCATAGAGTTGTAGGTTCTGATGATGCCTTAGGTTTTTACTTTTATATTTTTCAAATCCTGTACTGCTGGGGTAACTCTGAAGTTTTCTGTAGCTTGTTAAATGCTTTTCTCTATGCTAAGATAGACATAACAAAACCTCTAGCTTGCTCTTCAAGGACACCCAGAAACAAGAACTGTAAACCATCATCTTGGGAAGAAGGGGGCAAGCTGGGGGAAATCACATCATTGGCTGGGTTCTGGTTGGTGAATTTATGCTGATATAAAAGTGTGAAGCACTCGTGACAAGCAGACGTTTTGGGATTTCATAGAGCCAGGACCCTCTGGAGCCCAAACTGTGCACATGAAGGCCTTTCATATAAATACCACCTTTTTCCTTTATTCCTGTCTAGTCTCTGTTTCTAGGTAGCCATTTAAGGCATCACTGAAACTGTAAAAATTAATTAAATCCATGGTTAATCCACTTACAATACAAACATCTCAAAATTCTTCCTTCCCTTTTCCAAGTCCACATTCACATCTCTAGACACTTATTTTACTCTAACAGTGAAGTAAGGTTTGAAAGTGTAAACCACTACACAGGAGAATTAATCTTGTTAACCCAGTTACTGCCATCTAAACCATTGTTTATCAAACACTTTTCATTAGCTTGCTCTGCATAAGATAAAATGAGTAAGATACTGCCCTCCCTTAAAGAAACTATTAGAGCTGTTGGCCCCTCAGACTGTAGTGCTGGTGTTTGGAGGCAGCCCTCATGAATACCCCATGTTACCCATGGTCAGCTCCCTCAGTGGAGAAAAGCTGGATGCCATAAGCATATTGCAAGTAATGTCCATGCTAGACATTGAACACACTTGATGAGCAGCAGGAACAACTAACTTCATTCTATGAAATAACCTCCCCATGGATATTTCGGGGAGTTGCTCAAAATAAAACTTTCATCTTACTCAAGAACTTCATGTAACCTCAAAAATATTTGCATAGAATCTCATGTAACCTCAAGCTTGTATACACAAATGGAAACAGATAATGTTTCAGCTTTACTCATAAAAATATGTGATTCATAAGAAGCAACAGTAATCATGTTGTTTCTGAAAATCAGGATTTCTAATGCAAAAGCAGGTCTGTCTAATGACAGAATTTTCTCTCTACCAACAAGGCTAAATAAAACAGCCAGGCACCTGGGAACACAAAGGATAAGGAAAAATAGGTCTCTCATTTCTAAATCAGCAGCAGTGCTTACATTCTGCTTAAGGTAAACAACGGGAGCAGCAGTCATAATCTCTCTCTGTGAAGGAAACTGTAAAACTCTAAGCTATTTTTTGAAGAAAAAAACTGTAAAAATTTTCTAAAATGGCTAAGTGTTTTAAGGTGGGAGAAAGCTTGTTTTTTTTTTTCCACATACCTGCTTCATGAAGCTCAGGGAAAGAGTGAAGAATATTCTTGAGACTGGTCTGTCTTCCTGCATCTTAGGAGTTCAGGTAGAGCTGATCCAGTCCATGTTCAGATGCAAAACAATCTCACCCTGCAGTCATCCCTTTGCACACACATGACCTTCTTCCTCCCACTGTTAGCCAGTGATAAGAAAATGGGAAATAGATAAGCACAGGTTGCAATGCCAAGTATCTCTGCTTAGGAAATTGCAGCTGTTGTATATTCTTTCTTCTCCATGGTGCATACCAATTTTTGAGGTATGGCTGGAAAGCAAGCCTTCGAAGCCAATTATGAAACAGAATATGCAGAGTTAACCAACAAAAGGGTGTCACAGCTGGAAAAGTTCTGTCAGTTTTTCAAAGTAGATTTGACACACCAGGAACTTTTCTAAATACACTTGGGACAGTGACAGGAGAAGTAGCCTTCAATATGCACATAGGTGTACACTCACACATATGTATTTACACTCACACCTATGTGCATGTACCATCCATGCTCTCTTTCTATAATGCACACTGAATCAAGGGTTAAAAA
>VZTN01025994.1:3637-45987 GCA_013400515.1 Erpornis zantholeuca
GAAACCCAGAAATAAATCAGAGCAAAATCTGCTTTATTTGCTATTAATACATATACCATTCTAAGAACTCTGTCCTTTTGCTTTGTGATCAGTCATCTTATCTTTATCCCATGTTTGGGGGTTCAATTTCCCTTCAGCCCCCAAAAATACCTATTGCCCCACAAAAATACAAATATCTCTGAGACTGCTGAATTGCTGGGTTAACATGACATTACCTTACAATTGCCTTTTGTCANGCAAGAACACTTGCATATGCAAATGAAGTAAAAGCTTAATTAATGCTAATGAAGTAAGTCCTAAATAAATATATTTCCTCTGCTGTTTTGATCTGCGAAGTCTTCTGCTCTTTTGCCTTACTGTATTTTAGATGAGTAACTTAAAATCACATATGGAAATGTCAAGGCTTTATTTCATCTTTCCTTTTAATGACTATGCTAATGAGGCAAATGGCAGTGAAACTGAGAGCAAAATGTCTGCTGGAATTTATTCTGAAAACTAGAAATAAACAAGAACTTTTCAATGTGACATTAACCTCAGATATGATACCTCATTTAAAATGTATGAGGGGTTTAATTACCAAACTTCCATATTTCAAAGCACGTTTGGAGATCCTTTGTCCTGCTGAGGATGTTTCTCTGAGGGAAGGGAACTGTGGTTGAGCATTGCCCACCCAAGTGAGCTTTTGTGGGATTTGACCACAATTCTAGCAAGTGCTGGGGTCCTACCTGTCTGAAAGCAGTGAGAAATTAAAGTGACTAATGAAATTATTTGGTTTTTTCTTATCAGGGTTATGGTGAGCATGGACAATATATTTTCTTTTTCCCACAGAAGAATTGGAGTTACCTAAAAGACTTAGTTAAACTGTCTTCCTCCTCAGCTGCTGTTACAAAATGGATTTTTCTCTTGGATTTGTCAAACTAGCATTGTAAAATCTATTTTTTTTTTGCCTTTTCATTTAAATTATTTGATTCAAACCATTCTTCAAAGAAAAATAAATATTATGGGTTGCTCTGAAGGTATTCTACTGAACTAGTTTACATTTCCCACTATCAATTTCTGGGTGCTCACTTAAATATGGATTGGAGGAGCATTTGATGCATGTTCTCTGGTTCCAAAAGTGATGCTCCATCTGAAAGCTCTTGTTTCCATCTCAGAAAAGGAGAATGCAGCCAGAAGACACAGGCAGCTTAGCAAAACAGAAAAAAATACAGTTTTACTTACGAAGGCTGGAAATATTCAATAAAAATTTTGTGAGCTCTAGAGACCACTACAACATTATAAATGGAACATTACAAATGGAGCAAGGCTAAGTCAAGAAAAGAAGTTTCTTCATCAGTCAAGTTTGCTTGACGAAATACAATGAACATGTTCTGGTATCAAAGAAATTATGGGTATTAAGGATTAGATATTGCTGGCCCTTTGTGAGGATAGCCACTTGGCTGCATCCGAAAGAGGTGAAGAAATAATGAGAAAATGATAGGTTTTATAGGAGCATTATTCCTCCACTACTGTTTTTCATGTGGAAAAGGCCCAGCAGCTGTATAGTGAAAAAATCAAAAGGGGAGCTAAAGGATGTTTCCTCTCCCTGGCTCTTATTCTGTTATCACTGATCTAGCAAGCAGCTACTATTTGAGTCAGTATGGAAGCCCTGCACACAAGTACTACATTTTTTTTATCTAGAAGAAAATATATTGGAAATTTGATATATCATTGTGCTAAAACTCAAATTATTCTTTCACACAGTTACTTTTGTGGCTGCATATATCTATATATATATATATAAAAAACATATTTACCCACAGTCCCACAAAACACAGGTGAAGAAGTGTAGACACACACGTTTGACAGGAGCAATCATCAGGACTTTTCCATGCAGCAGCAGCCTGCAGGGAGCAATGAGCACAGCAATATGCACCTCTCGTGGTGCTGTTCACATGTCTGTGTGTAACAAAGCACATCTGAATATTCACACTTCCCTCTGTTAGCTAATATTAACTGCAAGTCCAGTGGCTCATAAAATAGGACTGCTGTGCTTCTTGGGTGAAAAATGTGTGGCTTTCTGTAATGCAGGAACGTGAAAATTGGATTTCAGAAGTCTAAAATTCTTCAGAAATATCCACCCATAAAAAAACTGCGAAGCAGAGGTTGGAATCTGATAGAACCCTTAGCTCAACTGGAGCTGGAAAAGATTGGGTTTTATTATGGACTGTATTTCTATGTAACACCAAAATCCTGCCAAAAACCACTGGATGCTTGCATGTGTCCATGGACCATATAATCATGTAGTCATTTAATATTCAATTATTAAAAAAAGGCTATGATGCACTACAGGATGGGGTGGAAAATCTGTCATATCCATGTTTTTGTAATGTAATGTAATGTAAATTACACTTTTAACTGTCAGATAACAAAAAAAAAAGGTTAGAAACCCCAAGAAATCAGCTGTATTCTATTCTCCTTAACACCTTGGAAAAGGAAGAGGAAAATTCCCTATGGTAAGGCACCAAAATGTCAGAACAGAAGAGTCTGAAGATTTCTAATGCCTTTCTGGTTCAGGTTGTTTGCCAGAGGTTATTCTAATTAATTGTAAACACCAATTTATTTACCTTTTGTAAAGTGTTTGACAGAGGACTTGTAGAAGGATTTGGAGTCTCTGGGATTGTACCAGTGCCCACAGAGTTCTGCTAGGAACAGGATGAAAGGACAAAACCAACTTGACACAAACCCCCCTGAACTCTTGCTCTGTGGCAGGGTTCCTCTGCTTCTTCTATTTATAGGTTCTGTTTGCTGTATGTTAAAATTGATTTTCTTTTTGGCACATAACATCCATCAGAAATAAAGACAGGTTTCTGTCAGTGGAAGTGATAGTGACTGTCCTCTCAGCAAGGTTTAACAACTCTGGCCATGTTCAGTTCTCCTGTCTCTCTCTGTTTTAGCCAAGTCCCTCTTGAAAGAGAGGCATTAAATTCCATCATCACCAACCCATAAATGTCCTTGTATATTTGTTTTTTCCCTGCAGTGGGGTTATGACATCCCCACTGTGTTTGTGCTGAAGGATCAGAGCTGATTAAACTTTTGCTGCACTGTGTTAAAGTGACTTAGGCTTTCATGTTGACTCAGCCTGAGCCAGACAGTGAAATGCAAAGAACTGTGGGTGTGTAGTTGTGGGGAGTGTACCTCCACTGGCAGCTCCAAGGCCTGCAGAATAAGGATTAAAAAGTCAGGTGTAGTGTTGATATCTAAGAGAAAAGGAAGCACTGATTTCCTTCACCATTTATGGCAGGTGACAGTGCATTTACAGGGATAAAAGGGAAAAGCCTTGTGTGGAAGGAAAGCAAATAGTTATTTTCAAGTGTTGTTTCCCAGACTCTGAACTGTCCCAAACAGATGTGCTGTTATAAGAGCTTTTCAAAATTTCCTCTTTGTCTCATTGCTAATGAGATATTTTAAGACTAACTCTGTTTGTCTTAAAATTGCACATTGAATTTGCTATGTGGAGTCTGTACAGGTGGATGTCATCTGCTAAAAAATTGGCCCATCATAAAGACAGCTGGCAGCTTGAGCCCTGTGTGCAGTGGGGAGCTGAAGGCACGTGCCTGTAGAGCAAGATGGGCTGGGTCAGCAATAGGAGCTGAAAGGACAAAGCTTTGTGTTCAGTTCTGCTTGGGTTTCTCACACAGGAGATGCTCAGAGGCACCCTGGCCTATTGTACTGTGTACAAAGTTCTCAGGGATTGCCCACCACCCTAAGAATAGTAGAAAATGTAAATACGACTTTACGACTCAGAGTTTTCAATTCTGTATCTCTTTACTTTATGCCTTGCTGTTAGAATGCTACTTTCTAACATTTTGTCTAAGAAAACAGAAGATTTCTCTTCTGATACCAAGCCCTTACAGATTCCTTCGATATTTTTCTGTCTCCCAACATTGCTTTTTTTTTTTTCTTCTGGAGTAACTAGGTTGAAAATTTTTCAGTTTAGCTTGTTATGGATTGATCAGTCTGGGCGTAGTTGAATGCTTGGTATCAGTGTGAGATGAGCCTGAAATACCAGAGATCATTTTAAAAGATTTTATGGTAAGGACAGATTATGATTTTATTATAAGCTGCATGCTGGCTCATTAGTCAGAAGCGATCAGTGAGGAAGGAGGAGTATGAGTTCCTGAGCATGCACTGGTTTTGGGTAAGTCTGTTCTTCACATCACTCAGATGAAGATCAAAGGGCTGAGCAGCCCAATCCTCAGTGACATTTTGCACAGTGCTGCAGCCAGCAGAGCTCTTCAGGCAGCTCCATGGGAGGAAGCAGCAGATCCAGGCCACAAGCTTGGGGGCAAGGCAAGCCTTACTGTGATCTGTGCAGCAGATTTATGAAACAGCTTCTTGTGTAGGTCGTAGTTCAGACATTATATATGATTTTATTTATATAGCATATTACACTATGTTTGCTCTCATGGGTAAGCTGTCAAGGGATGAGGCAGGGTGTGAATTTAGTGAGCATCATGATCCAATATCATTGCAAAGGCAACATAATTAATGTGTGTTTAAACAAAAGAGGCCAACACTTCCCTGCATTTATTGGAAATCAAGGACATAAACATCAGAGTTACCATGGAGTTGCTGATAGTCTGAGTTCATGGCCTGGTTTATGTCATGACATTAGTAACTAATCTTATAGCTGCATTATGAGTGCATCCTCGCTATTGTTTACAGTAGATTTATAAACTATCTAAATGGCAATTAAATGTAATGGCCTTGTAGATTGTTTGCAGTTGTTCAGAAATGATTGTGCTAACACATTACTGTGATGCAGTGGCATTAATCTAAACAGAAGAAAAGTGGTGTTCTTCAGTGTTCTGTTCTTCCTGCTATGCCTGGCAGCTCGATGGCTGCAAAAATAAAATTAACATATTGTAACTGACACCAAAAAAAAACAGTGTATGACATTGGGGTGTCTGTGCTTTGAGGTCTCCATGTCTCCTGCTGATCAGCAGCTACTTCCTCTCTGCCTCAATTACAATATAACCAAAACATTTGAGAGCTTCCTCTGAAAGAATTGCTGTGTAGGTCAATCACAACCTTTAGAAAATTGGTACCTTTGAGAGTGAATATAGTTATTGTTGCTTACAATTATAATAATTTTGTTATTATCTATTATTTGGTTTCCACCTCATTTGCAATGTGTCTGATGATTTTTTGGTCCATGGACCAGGTAAGGGTAGATTTTTGTCCACTGCCACACATTGCTTAGGTAGGTCATGGTGCCTGTGATGCCCAATGCCTGTGTAATTTAGTGCTCTGTGGTGCAAGAGCTGCAGCAAGTCAGAGCTGAATGGCTCTGAAAATTTTGTACCAGGATAGACTGACCTGCAAAATAAGGGAAAAAAAATCTGCAGAGAAGAGATCAGAGCCATTATGCACTCCTGGAGACTTGCAAAGCAGCTGTATTGCAAACTAGATCAGACATTTCAGCCTGCAATCCTGTCTGTGAGAGCTCACTATCTAAATAGAGTACAGATATAATGTAGGGGAAAGGAATGTGAAATAAAGCTGCTTTGCAATACAATCCCATAAAACTTTGCTTGAAATTGTCATCCTGTAACATATGTGATCTGGATAGAAAATTTGTAAGGCATGAGAAAAAAAGACTTTTGGAAGAAGTCTTTGTAATTGTAACTCACTCAATCACTAATGAATATCATAACCTTTTAAAATTCACATCTGTAAAAACTTTATAAGCCACTTTCTGTGGTTTGTATAACCTGAAATATCTTCATTCTCTTTAGTTTCAGAGATGGCTGTGGGACCTGTGAGAAAGACATCAGCAGAATAATCAGTCCCACCAGTGAAATGCATTCTGAGTGTTTGGGGTGGTAGTTTGCCACCTTGCATTTCACTTGCCTCTCAGTGTGTGAGTGTCCTCTTCATTACCATGGAGCTTCTTCCACAGCTGATTGCAGGAGGCAGGAACAGCAGACCCTGACCCTTGATTTTGCTCCTTTTCCAACAAAGCACAAAGTGCCTCCTAGCCACATGGTTTCTCAGTGTGATTTTGTGCACAATGTGTGTACAGTTCACCAGTGAGTGTGGAGCAGTAAATCAACTCCTAATTTGGAAATGCTCCAGAGCATTGTCACAGGAAGATTGGTGGTGTACCTGCTGTCCTTGCCATGGGCAGTCTGAGTGACCCCTGTGCCAGCAGAGCTTGGTTGAAGGTGGGTGTTGAGTCTCCAGCTGTAGATAAAAATGAGCCAAATGGCATCACACCACCAGGTCAGCACAGAGCACAGGAAAACCACCTCTTTCCTGCTCCCAAATAGGGGCCTGAAGGGTTTCTGTGGCTCTCTCCAGCATGTTCCCTTTGGCTCTTGGACACAGAGGAGCTTTGATAAAGGCCGGGAAGTTTGGATTGCCATCATGGAATTTCTAGCTTGGTATAGCAAACAACTGTTCCTGTATACACTGTGTGTCCAGTCCCTCTGGATGATGTTTTCTTCCCCAAAGGAGAATTTATCTTTTCTGTGAAAGGAAAAAAAGAAAATAGCAGTTACACTGTTGTTGCGTTGGCACACAAAACACATTATCTTAACTGCACCTTGTTTTTCAGCAGGAATCTGCTTCAAGTAAATAAGATTTTGGCAAGGAAAAAGGGCAAGAAGGGGTACTCATCTTCTGTAACAGTAGGTATAATAATGGTCTGACAGCCTCAGTTTAAGTCTTTGAGTCCCAGGGGTATAGTAAGTGAAATCACAGATGACAAGAAAATGTTTGCTCAGGTTGGACTCGAAGAAGAGAGCAGATATTACGCAGTGACTAAAAGTAACGTAATCAGTGCCTCTCAGAAAAGATTTGTCTGTCAGGCTGTTGGAGGATGCTGGATAGTGGCAGAGAAAATGCCAAGCCAGGTATTCATTTCAAAGCTATTGCATTGATAGGTGCTATGGGTGATTTGCTGTATTTTTTTAATCGGTGAAAACTCATGGTAAATTTCTGAAGTAGAGCCATTTCTATAATTTTTCAGATCTGATAACAAGAAAGTAGAAACAAATACTTTAAATAGTGAAATGAAAACCAAACTTGTTACCTTAACAGCAGCTGTTGAAAACTGGCAACCAAATTGTTTCAGTTTGGATGCAGGACTTTGATTTTAGTTTCTTCCTGCAATCCAAAGTTAATTCTAATATTACTTACAAGTCAAAAGAAGTGCATGGATATCTGAATTTTTCCATAATTACAGTGAAAGCAACAGTAGGAATTGAAGCAACACTTTTAGAATAAAGATGAGTTAAAAATAATTCTAAAATCAAATACTTCAATTAATATGCCACTTACTTATTTTTTGCTATGCAAGACCATTTTTTGCTGGACTTTCCATATGTTCAAGAACAAAAGGACATTGACTCTTTGCATATATATTGTATATATGTCTGCATACATGTTACCATACAGTATAAACTCGGCACTGAAACCAGAGAAGTCACAGTTTAATCTCTGAAGAGCAAAGTACAATATTTGCAGGGCAATGAAGAAAATATTCTTTGTTTGACTTTGTTCTGCTCATGAATAGCTGATGCTATTTGTATTAATGTTTTTTAGTGAGAAAACATAGTTCATCTGGAAATCTTAGTGAATGATCTGACTGGGGGCAGCCAGATCTGGCCCTGGTTAATGTATGGTAAGACAGGAGACTGAACAAATGGTAAGAGGCAAGCCCAGATGGAAAAGCATCTTGAAGCATTTGAAGAATTAATTATCCAATTAATTGGCTGGCAGTCTCACAGGAAGGGCTGGGATTGTGCTGAATGCTTTGCAAGGCTGGTGGAGCCTGTGCTGAGATGCAGCCATGTGAGCTGGTGGGCCAGGCTGCCCCTGAGGCTGGTCTCTGCATCAGTCAAATTCTTACCCCTCTGCAGAGAGCCACAAGTGCAGTTGAGTGCTCTGCTGTGGAATGCTGGGCTCTGAGCACACCTGTGCTGGCCCAGAGAGGGGTGACCTGTGTGTCCTTGCCAAGGGCACCCAGGAGAGCAGCCAGGGCTGGGCTGCCCGAGGAGGCTGTGTGTTGATGTCTTTAGCACTGTCATTAGCAGCTGCAGCACTTCCACGGCAGAAGCTTTTCCTGAACGCCTGAAGGTCTCCTTCTGGGCATAATCAGAAATTCCTTCGTCTTGTCATAGCTCATATTTTCCATGTGAAGGGTAAGGAAGGCTGTCACGTTCTCTGGGGTATTAAGTGAGAGTGCTGAAGTTGTCCCAGATTTATATATTTATATATATATGTATTTTTGTATATATATATTTATATATTTGTTGCTCTGAGATTCTGTGGAAGAATCTGATGATTTTCTTGGATGACAGCTAGAACCTGTACAGAAAGACACCAGTGCTTGCTGTATGGATCTTTTCTTCTAACCAAAGATGTATAGATACAGGTGACTTCTTTGTTTCCTTTCCAGCTGCATCTGCTCTGTAGCTTTAGGGTTTGGTTGGTGCTTTTCTTGAACAAGGCATTCATCCTGATAAACCCATGTAATGGCAAACACAACCTGTGGCCACACTCCACAATTACTTTCCTTCGTTCCTGTTCAAGTCCCCAGCCACTCTTTGGGTGAAGAACCTTCACCCAACCTAATATTGGGTATTGGTGAATACCCAACCTAAAGCTCCCCTTGATGCCTTAAATGGCTACCTAGAAACAGAGACCAGACAGGAATAAAGGAATGAAGGAGGTGTTTATTTGAAAGGCCTTCAGAGGTACACTCTGGGCTCCAGAGGCTCCTGCCTCAGTGCATCCCAACATGGACAATGACAGCTCACGAGTTCTTCCCACTTTGATATCAACATCAATTCCCCAAGCAGAAGCCAGGCAAGGATGGAATTTCCCCAAGCTTGCCCCCCTCTCCCCAAGATTGTGGTTTGCATTTCTTGGGCCTAGGAGGGTCTGGGTGTCCTTGGAGAGTGAGCTGGAGAGGCTTTGTTCTGTCTGTCTTACCATAGAGATCAGCATTTAACAAGCTACAGGAAACTTCAGAGTTACACTGGCAGTACAGGATTGGAAAAAAGTAAAAGTTAAAACCTAAGGCATCACCCTGACACAACTTTGGGCCATTCACCCGGGTCCTGTCACTGGTCACTACACAGAACAGATCAGTGTCTGCCCCTCCTCTTCCCCTCACAAGGAAGTTGTGAGGTCTCCCCTCAGTCTCCTGCAGGCTGAACAGACTCCCTCTGCTTTTCTTCCACCGAAAATACCTGGGCTTTGGAGCTGACCTCCAGCAGCTCTGGGCAAGCTGCTGCTGCTGCCCAGCTGGAGCACAAAATGCTCGTGCTGTCCCTGAAACGCTGCCCTGCAGTCGGAGGAGGGATTGAGTGTGGATGTGCCGTGCAGGAGGCTTCAGGGGAGCAGCAAAAGGCAAAAAAGTGAAGTGCTTTTCTCTAATTTAGTGGCTTTTCTCTGCCTGTAGTGTTTGAAATGATTAAAGACACACGGGGGGCCTCTCCAGCTACTGGCACTGTGTTTGCTGTTCAGCTGGGGGAGTGGATGTCTCTGTTTTCACAGCTGCCTGCCATCTGGAGCTAGCTGCTCGGCCTGGGTGCTGTGCTGCAGACCTCCGCCTGAAAGGAAACCCTCTAACTGCGAAACATGTTGCAAACAGTAAATAAGTGTTTTGGAAGGAATTAATTTGGAAGATGGTTTATGAAAAAAATGGTTTAGAGGCTGCCAGATGGGGGAGAATGAGAAGGATTAGCGCTGAGGTAGAACATTAGAGCAAGCTGGGCCTCCCAATTCATCACAGTCAGTTGAAATGAATGTGATCATTATCAGGAATTAATATCTCACTAATCCAAAACATTCTTGCAGGTGTTTTTCATTAATAGGAAAATGCTTAATAAAATATAGTAATAATAATAACAATAATTTTCTCCATTTGGTTTAATGCTTGATGTGCAAAATCTCTAAGAAAGGAAAAAGTCAAATAATTTCGAAGGAAATAGATTTTGGCATTTATCCCAATTTACAGCATTATTAGCTGAGGGTCTCAGCTAAAAATAGTTTTAATTTTTCTAAGAATACTCATGAAAGATGAGTAGAAAATAAGAGGTTAAAAAAAGTATAATAATAATTTTCACATACAATAGCATATCCTGGTTCCACTTTGTGCCTTTTTCAATTTATTTTCTTATCATCATACCTGAAAGCTGTGAAAGCATTTTGGGCACAAAGCCTCTGATGTATTCTTGAAAAATCCCTGTCTGATACACAGTTAGCAAGTCCTTTCTTAGCAGTTTGGGAAGATTCAGTAGTTGCAGTCAACATTTTAGTACTTGTGATGTAGTAAATAGCCCCAAGTGTATACTAAGAAAAGCCTTTTACTATTACTCACTCCCATATACCTGAGTGGAGAGAGACTAGCAAGGGAAATTTTTGGTTTATGTGACATTGCTCAAAACACAGTTTACAAAGTGGTGAAGAATGTGCAGTCCCCATCCTGGAAACTTTTGGGCACAAAAGTTCTACTCCTACTCGCTGAAGTCAGGTAAGGCACGCGTGTTTACAAGACTGTGCTCCAAGGATTTGTTTGGTTTTGTTTGTTTTGATCAATTATTCTTATCCCAGGGTTGTGATTTGCTATCTGCCTTGCAGTGCTTGAGAGTTTCAGTCTCATAGGAAAAGTAGCAGTCTGAGTTCTCTCGATTTTGAAAAGCAAGTTGTGGCTCATAAATTTAACTTCCAGGTATTGTTGTGCAGCCCCCTCTTAAAAAATAAAAATTTTCATTGAATCTCTGTGTTTTTGAAAAAAAAAGGTTGGAAATACATTTTAATGTAGCATGAAGCGGAATTGTAAGGATGTTTCATCAGAAAGCATTGGTGGCAATGTTTAATTGAGCAAGAAAGAGAAAAATATATGAAGCAAAGAAAAGGAACTTGGGTATTGTGCAAGGAGGTGGCATTTAAGCACTTCCTCTCCTCTGGGGCTGGAGTGTTTTTCCATGTTTCAGCTGAGGAATGGTTCCATTTCTACTCTTAGTTTGTGGGCTTGTGATAATTCCCATAAAATCAGTGTCTGTTTTTCTCTCCTAAATCCACTTCACATTTGACACCATGTTTTTCTGCTGGCTGGTGTTGTATGTGCAAACAAAAGACAAAAGCAAGTAGTAGCTGCTCACAATTTCGTGAACAGAATTAATCTCAGAGGGTGATCTATTAAAATTTCAGTATTTTAGACCTACACGTAAGGTACATTTGTATCGTGTAAGTATTGTAGTGGGAAGGAGAATTCACAGTGAGTCTGCCTTTTAGAAATGCCTTTCTTGGCTGCAAACTGATGGGAGTTTGGGCTCTGTGGCTACACAAAGTACTTGTGCTTAATTGAATCCACTGCCTGCATCCACTGAGAGAGCAGTGAGAGCCTTTCAGGCCATGACTAAGCCTTCGCAGTAATGTCACCACTCCTGTTCCGCCTGTGCTGCCTGTTTTGCTGCAGAAACCAACGTTTTAACTCCTAAGTCCTTATTTCCAAGAGGTCAGTGGGTTAAATAATCACAGATGAGCCCTTTGGCATGGTCAGGGTGGAGGGAAAAGCAGCCCTGGCTGCAGGGGTCAGGCTCTGTCGCTGTAGGGAGGGTGCAGAGGCCATTCCTGCCAGTGCAAACAGCAGTCCAGGGGCTTCCTGTGGAAAGTGGCACCTCCTGTAATGCAATAAATATTCAAAATTATAGATGAGATTTAATTACTGACCATAATGGCGAATCTTTCTAAAGTGTTTTTACGGGCATGGGGATATTGATATTTTGGATTGCTGCAGGCAGTGAGTGCAGATCACCAACCCCAAATCATCCACGTGCACTTCTGTGCACTTCAGTTGTGTTGAGGAACATGAATAGTTGTATTTCATAAATGTTCTGCAAAGGAACAAGAACTCTTCCTTTTTAATGTTAAATTCAAGTAATCAGTGAGCTCAGGGCTCGCTAGGGAGAGAGTTGTTGTGTGGCTTAGAAGTTTTTCAAGAACTTTAAAATGTTCCAATAGATACATTCAAGAAAATAATTGGAGTTTGGAGCAGCTTTGAAAGTTGAAGGAACATGTGTCAGGAATGATGAGAAAAGAAGGGAAACTTTGGATGGTAGAGTAGGATTGTTCAGAGAGTGACTGAGAACTGGTTGAGGATGGAGACAAAGCTGCTTTATGGAATGAATCAGGAATAAAGATGACACAGCCACAATCAGTGGCACAACAGTGAGTATCCTTCAGAGATATGTACTTATCTGAGATCTGTCAAATGGAATTAGCAATGTCTGCTAACCAGTAATAACAGGATTTAAAACCTTCTCAGGGTTCAGTCATAAAACAATTCTTAATCCTGTACTTTGACTGACACTGATCATGTGAAATGAAAGTTTGCACTGCAGACAAGACAATGGGGGTACCTTCACCATTAAAAACACAAACAGCCTGAAAAGGGGGGAGAGAAGCAAAACTTATGCTCCTGACCTTCAAAAATGAATTAGATTGATGTCATTTAATTGAGGAGGATTAAATAAAGCATAATCACTTGACCAAGCAGGCTTTTTTGGCAACCTCTCGAAAGCTGTTGTTTATACAAGAATAGATTGTCAGCTGTAAGAAGTTGCTTCACAGGAAACAATAGTCATTAGAGTGGTTCACTACTTAGTCTACCTGTAATGTAGTCAGATTGCAATAGTTTTAGTTCATATAAATAGCAAATACTTGGATAAATTATTTTAGTTTTCTTGGCTAAGCAGTTAACCATGCCTTGATATTGCTTGTATTCATTTCTTTTATGTTAGAATAAAAGGTGCATTTTTAGTCTGGAAATACACATTTACAGGAAGTTCTTGTTGATATTATTCCAAAATCTTGATACATCCAGCATTCCCTAATCCTTGTTTTCTTCTGCTGTTGATGTTGGGTGATACATCAGCTTCCCAGAAATTCTCAGTACCAGTATAAAGCTCGGTACGTTTTGGATTATTCAAACTGGATCAACTATTTTTGCTTCAGTTTTGAGGTCACTGCTGAGCTTTGAATTCTGACCATAAAGGACTTCCAAGTCACCCCTGGTTCCCAGCAATGGTTAAAGTCATTGCAATGCTCATGGTATGAAAAAACCTCAGCTTTATTGCTTTCTGCAGAAAAATGAAGCGGCTACGGCTAAAAATCATTAGTTTGGGGACTCATAGGGAAGTCTATTTCAGATGGTAATTTAGGAGCAAAGGGAACAGCAGTAATGGTGATAATAAAACTTTGCTCTTTGGTTAGTATTTCCCCAGAAGTCGTTTATTATAGAAGTATGAGGGAATGATAAATGACCAGGCTTTTTAAATGGTCTTTGGTGGAAATACATCCTGTTGCACTCCCTGAGACACTGTATATAAGGAGACAGTGCTGAAATGGTGAAACAAAAATTTCTGTGGCATTTAGCCACCTTAGTCCTGTCAGCTGCATTTTCTCATTGTGAATTGAGATGGTGCACAATCTTGCTGTTACTTTGATTTTTGTGTTAAGCTGTGGAAGTGCACACGTGGCCATTTTAATTTATTGCACTTCATCATGGAACCTCACTTTGTCATGAGCTCAGCCTCAGAAAATGAGTGAACTTGGTACCCTTTTCAACAAAGAGAGCAGGGAAAGAAAAGCAGACAAGGCTGATGAGGGGCAGTGAAGGAAAAAGGAGGATGAGGAGCCCAGATTTGAAAAATAAAGAGCATTTATGTAGTACATGTGAGGTAAAACATTACTGTGTCAGTCAGAAGTCTGACTGAGAAAAGTTAACTGCAGGCTGCTCTTTGTTTTTGCTTCTCCAGTGTGTTCTGACACCATGATAGGAACCTGTAACTTATATTTATGCTGTATGTCCTTGCAGAAATGTGTCTCATTTCACAGTTAGAAAACCAGATGAAAATTTTTTATCCATTCAGCTGTTATAAAACTTGTCTCCTGTATGATTTTGAGGAATGTAATAATATTTTTAACATGAATAGAAATATTTCACCTGGAAAGACAATTTCAAAGGAAGGATTTGCTTGCCATAAGTATTAAAACTTTGCCTAGTTTGTCCAAATTTATAGTAAAATGTAATATGAATACAATGTTGGTGGAAACTCATGCTGAATTATTCTGTAGTCTGTTCTGAGCCTGAGGAAATTATGTATTCATTGTTGAACATTCATTTATATCTACCAAAATGTTGTTTTTTTCTCTCCATCTCTCTTGCCTCATTCAGATTTATATATTTGAAAATAACATCTACTATCAGCCTGATGTAAAGAGCAGCTCATTGCGCCTGACATCCTCAGGAAAAGAAGGAATTATTTTTAATGGAATTGCAGACTGGTTATATGAAGGTAAGCTGGACGAATATATCTGTTTATTAAAACAGATGAAAGGTCCTTGTACAGACCCAACAGCACAGATCTGCTCATTTCAGAAAATGCTGGGGTTGGGTTTGCTCCTTTCCCTTCTCATTTTCCTGCAAGATTGCCTTTGTGTCTGTCTGTTCTTTGTATTGGCTGCTGGTTTGCAAACAGCAGTGTTTTCTGAGAAAGAGGAATTCATTTCCAACCAGAGCAGAGCAAATGAACACTTGGTAGCATGTAAAAGTGAGCAGGGAAAGGGCTCAGTCTGCAGCTTTTAGAGGCAGCAGGGAATGACCCATTTACAGTAAAAACATCCCCAAAGAAGAGGGCACCCAAATTTGAGTGGGGGATAGCTCAATCTGTCTTCTGCAGCCTGTGCCACAGAGTGTTTCTCTCTGCACCCAAAATGCTTTTAACATAATGACAAATTTAAGGAAAACAAAATGAAAAAGTGGGGCAGATTATCTAGCTTGGTATAACACCTTAAAAGTTAATACACATTTCAGTTACTCTTTCTATGGGACTCATGTATTCTATAGATAAATAGCTTGGTGTTAAATACTTGGTTTCCTGAGAAATAAAACTTCTTGTGTGAAGTGTTTTTTTAGGAATGGTGTTAATGCCATACAGCACGAAACTTCACCTTTAAAATGATCTACACCTCTTGGGTTTCAGTACTTATGAGCAAACACCTTGGGGTTTCTTTTTAAATCTCTGCCCAAGTGAGGTCTGAAGTTAGAATGGTAGTTCGCATCCCTCAGCCTGTTAGCTAACTAATCTCATAGTTACCCACTTCCAGGGTTTCCATTAGTGTTTTGAAATGTTTGAATGTGGCAGCACATTTCAAAACAAAAGAATATTTTTTAAATGGAATATCATTTTATATGCACTTAATATTCTTAAAATCTTAGAAGACAACATGCAAAGTGAAGAATTTAAGCAGATATAGCTCACTGAAGTTTATATAGAATGTCCAGTTTTGGCTAAAACAAAGTGAAGTTAGTAAGAATCACTTTCTCTGAGTAAGCAGAGTACACTGAGAAGCAAAAGTTGTCCAGTTTGGGACTAGAAAGTTTCTGAAATGTTGTGGGAGATCTTCCCAAAGCCTTCCTCATGGAGCATGTCCTAAAGCCTTCTTTAAATTACTTTGCTCATTATTTTCCAAGTTTTTTGGCCCCTGGTCCCAGTGGCTGTTGCATTTCTTAGAGAGGACTCGCTGTGTTGGCAGGGCTGCAGGCAGGCAGTGAGCTCGTCCCACCTCCAAACACCAGGGAAGTCAGGGAGAAAGGGAGCTCTGTCTGTACACACTGGAGCACTCCAGTGTCTGTTGGCATGAAGGAACACACTGCTCCTTTCCCTTTCACCTAGAGCACTGCTCCACTTCCAGCAGAGCTTTTTAACAGCACCAGAAACTGAGCAGGGTGAATATTGTCCTGGTGAAGTTGAGAGATTTTCATTGAATTGAGCACTCTTCCTCCTTTGACCTCATTTGTTTCCTTTATCATTTCATGAGTTTGTTATTAGCATTTTACCTTACAAAGCATTTGGGAATAGCTTTTCTTTGTGTGAATAACCTTGTCTAAATGCAAACAGTAATATTTTAAAGCAAACACAATTGTGATTTTTGCTATCTGATATTCACCATTCGTTCTCTGCTTTTCTCCTGTGAAAAGGCTTTAGTTATCCAGCCAAGGAGAGAAGCATGACCCAGAATATATGACTGTGAATGTAGGCCCCAGCTTCATTTCACCTAACCTTAGATAATTCAACCCATTAAGCTGCCTCAGAACCCTCAGAATCCGATTAGCATCTTGGAGAGTCTCTATTGACAATTTAAGTAGTTTTGTTAGGTAGGCTCTCAAATTAGCTATGCAGTCAGGCCTTTTCCCTTAGTACACCATTCTCAATTAGTTTTCCAGCCAAATTCTTCAGATTTAAATACAAAATCCTTACTAAGCAGGCCAACATATCAAATACATAATGAAAAAGTCTAAGTCTTTCCACAAGTGGAAGCCGAAGACCTGTACAGAGTGAATTTGGAATTTCTCAGGAGCTGCCATACTGGGATTCCAGGAGTTTGGGTGCTGTGTCTGTGGTTGTTTCTGGTTTGTTTCTTTTGACTGTGAAATACAGTGACAATAAGTGTGAGAAAATATTGAGTGACATTTTTAAGAATTGCTTTCATTTGGAAAGCAAATAAAATTTGGGTAAAAATAAAAGTTTTCTGTATTTTCAAAAATTACACTCCAGAAAAACTGAACTTCCCAAGAATTAAAGCTGTCCACTAGACTGAGACAAGAAAGTCAAAATACTGCACTCCAAAAATGATTACATAAAATCACTGTGCGAGAATCTGCATGTTATCAGGTGCCACAACTCAGAGAAATCAGGTTCTGAAGTTCTGTTTTAAGAGAAGAAAAAAAATTGGCAATCCCAAAAAAAACCCCAAACCCCCAAATTATTTAAAATTATTTAAAATCTAAGTAAACGCAGGTATTGGGATGTAATAGAACTAAGCATATGACAGTAACAATAATCTTTCACATTCAGATATCTTGTCGATGTCAGTGGAAATATTCATTTGAGGAAAATGGTTTAAAGCTTGGTCCTTCAATTTTCCTTGTTATCCAACTGTTCAACCCAGGATGAAGTGAAATTACTGAAATTACAACAGACACATTTCAAGTTGGCACAGGGAGAGTAAGTTGGTGCCAGCCGAATAAGCTGGACACTATGGGAGAGTTTTTTTATGAACCCTAAGGAAATCTGTTTTTTCAGAGGAACTTCTTCATTCTCACATTGCCCACTGGTGGTCTCCAGACGGGGAAAGATTGGCATTCCTGACCATAAATGACTCTCTGGTGCCCAACATGGTTATTCCCCGCTTCACGGGAGGTCTGTATCCAAAGGGAAAGCAGTATCCATATCCCAAGGTAAGATGGGGATGCAACCCCCACCTCCTCTTCTGTGTTCACTGAAAATATCCAGCCACATGGAAAGAGTGTTTCCAGACAGTAACAGAGGCTGACTTTGTTCATTATGCCTTTCAGGAAACAATAATTACATTTTTTTGCAGTGGATTGTAACACCTTTTGCTGAAAAGAAACTATCAGGTGAGGGGAGAGCAGAGAAAGCAATTCGAAATAATTTCAACAGTGACCTTTGGCTTGGTAGAATGAATCCAGCAGCTCAGAGGGAAGGGTAATGCATTTGAAGGAGTGCATAGGAAAAAGGCTCAGCCCCAGCTGCACTGGGGACAGACACTCTGTGTGCAGAGCATGGGTTCCTTCACTGGTACAGAGATGTCAGTACATTGTGGTGTTATTCCTAAATGTGACAGACTGGCATTGAATAAGATAAGCCACAAAAACATATTTCCATGGCCACCAAAAAGAGGAAAATAAAAAACAAAATTAGAAGTATCACTGTGTTTTAGAAGATTTAGGGAGGGGTTTTTGCATTTGTTTTGGAAAGTCAAAGAACATCCCAGGCAAGGGTAATGCCTGAAATCACTTCTCATTTTCTGGGGATTTTCTGGTGAGGTGCCTCCAGATCTGTTGTGTTGATCTTCCAGCTGATCAGTTTATCCAGCCCTCACATGCAGTTTCAAAGTGTCTGGGTTCCTTCCTGACAGGTCCACATGTGTGGTACTCCTCTGGCATTTCAGGGGAAGTTTATTGAGAGCTTTAGAAAATATTACTGCTACCCTGCTGTTCCTGCTACTGTTTTTTGGTGATGAACCTTTATTGTTGGTGGGTGAGCAGTTAGACTGTACCAGGTACTACGAAACAACAGCAATTTTAGAGATAGTTTATGTACTTGAATTGGCAAAAGGCGAGTGACAAAGCAAAGAAAAAAAATAAGGAATATTTTAAAGTCAGTTTTGTAAATGGGAAAGGAGTAATTCTATGTCATTAGCAATTCAGCATAAAAGTGATACACAATACCACTTCAGTAATCTCATTAATGAAAAAACATTATCTTTATTTAATGTCTCCATTTAATACAAATTCAGCTACTCGTTAAACATCATTAATTGGTAATGAAGCTGGTGGTGTAACAACAGAGATTACAAAAAAGATTTGATCTTTATTATTATAGAGTGCAACCATCAGAGAAAACTGTAGCTAGGATTAAAAATTAAAATGAAACACGAGTGTTTTTGTGAGCACTGGAACAAGCTCATCCATGTCTGTGCACATGTCATAAACACAGACTCTATTCTTAAAAAAAACAGAAAGGTCACTTTTTAGAACTTTTTTTTTCCCTAGAAGTGTTAAAAATACACAAATGCCACTTCATTGTCCTCCATATCACTCAGAAATGAGTGCATGCAGCATTCAGTCTTTATTCTGAGATAATCCCAGTTTCCAAAAGGAATTTGTGGGTGTATTTCAGCCTTCGAAGAGCCAAGTATACAACTTTGTCTTTTACTATGGTGAATCTGTACATTCAGTGATTTTTACCTTTTCCTGCCAATATTAAACAGGAGTCAGCCCCCCTGAGGAACACACTTCATTTTTTGTATCCCAAGGGTCTTATGTAGTGTAATTCCTGTGACATGAAACAGAAGCTTGGGGATGGCATGTCCAGGACAGGGATGTGGAACCAGTAGCACCTCCTTGCAGCCCTTCAGAGCCTCGCTTTCCATCTCCATTGCTTCTTCTTTATCTCAGGAACATCCCTTAGTAATGAGCCATGTTACAGGAGAAGGACAATTCCAACCTCCCTGCAGATCCTCAAGATTTATTAGACTCTTCCCAGTGGATATCTATCAAACGTCCATGTTATTCCCCTTTAGCATAAAGAAGCTTCTTTTTTTCCCTTGGAGCTGGCCTGCCAAAGCATCTGGCTCCTGATCCAGGCCAGAAATTGAGATTTTCAGCTCAGCAAACAAGGGAAGGAAGACTGAGAGAAAACGGTAAAGAAAAAGAGAGGAGGAAGAGGAGGAATGCTCTCTCAGACTAAGGTAGTGCAGCTTTTCATAAGGAAGAACTATAGTATCTGAAAAAGGCTTTGCTGGAGGCTGGATTTACCTGCAGGTTTAGGAACCCACTGTGTTTTGGCAGCTGACTTTACCAAAGTGGGCAAAGCAGCTCCCAGTGCTGGTCACTTGCTCTGCACAGTCTGTCATCCTTAAAGGGTGGTGAGACAATCACTCAACACTTCATATTTTTATCTGTGTGATCCATATGGCTGGGAAATTAATTTTTCAGATTTAATATACTTGAACTTTAATAATTTTTCATTATTATAAATATACTGAATTATGCTAACAGGTGAGTTTGCTTAGCTGTCACAGATTCAGTGCTTATAAAAGTCCTGTTTGTTTTTTTCTTTTCCAAAGGCAGGTCAAACAAACCCCACAGTAAAGCTGTTTGTAGTTAATCTGTATGGACCAGCACATACCCTGGAGCTGATGCCACCTGACAGCTTTAAGTCAAGGTATATAATTTCATTGTTTTGAAACTCTTGTTTGATTTAACCTACCTTGTGTCTTAGGCTAATAATCACCCATTTACATCAGCACACTTCTCTTTGACTGGGATGCACTTGATCTCAGTCCCCATGGCTGAAGATAGTGATAAAATAAAATACATTTATACTGGGCTGATCCCCTGTTACAAACCAGGGGGCTGAGATGTGCTCATGTTTGATGCCTTTAAAAGCTCCAGTTTATTAGAAATACCTGAAACTATGAATCCTAAGGTATGATTAAGGGGAGTGGACACTTTCCTGCTTCTGAGGTTGTTACTCATTCACTCCCAACCATTTCTTGCTGTGTTGCCAACTTGTTGCTTTCTGTTTCTGACATGAGACTGCAGAAGCATCCTGCAGCAGCACAGAACAGAGAATCAGGGTGTTCCCTCTGTTAGAGAGAATTATTCTGAACTTCTCAATTGGTTTCTCATCCCAGCTAACAGATGACAGAAGGTGAGGTGCAATGACACCAGATCATACAGGCTAAGAAAGGCAGAGCTGTGTTTTTCAGGAGAAACTTCTGCAAAACCCCTGAGCTGATTTAACATTTCCTCTGACTTTGAGGCTGAGGTGATGAGGTCTGGCTGCAGCTGGAGACTCTCCTGCTGAAGTTACTGAGCCCCTGATTGCCTGTCCTTGCTTGAGATGCCTGAAATTTTTGTTTAGGGGCAAGAAAATTTTCATCCCTTCCTGTATGTGTATTCCATGTGTAGAATTTCAGTCAACTTGATTCAAGCCCCGCTGTGGTTTCAGTGCATAATACTGATGACCTTCTAGTCCTAAAACGTCATATAATAAAGATAATAATAATAACAGTAATAATAGTAATAATAATAACAATAACAACAACAACAATAGTTTTTATAGTCCAGGTCTGACTGCTGTCTAAGGGCCAGAGAAGTGCCACATCCTCTTTTCACTCAGGGCATTTTCAGGTGGGGAATGGTGTGACAAGGAATGGTGTGACAAGGAATGGTGTGACAAGGACTGGCAAACACAAAGCTGCCTCTGGCTCAAAAGAACCCATCTCTGGATATGTTACTCCAGTTCCTCCAAACCCCCAAATGTTTTATGGTAATTTTTCCCCAAACAATCAGGATGTTAACAGTGGCCACTTATTCACAACTGTTACAAACAATCTTAGGCTAATGTAGCTCTCTTCTACACAAATTGAGATACTCTAATTTATTGCAGGAATAATTTAATAGTGAATTATGCCTTGCAATTAGTGGTGTCAGCTGGAATGCTTACTGATTGTGTTAATAGGAGAAATTATTTTGAATGAGTTGAGCATTTTGAAGTATTTTTTGTCTATTGATGGGTCACTTCTGAAAAACATAATAAAATCTCCTGCTGCTTGCTAACCCTTCATTAATTTAAGCAGTGCTATAAGATATGTGATTTCTTGCCATCAAGATCAGCATCTTCACTCTCCCTAATGGCATTAAAGTTGTCCTTTAGTTATCAGAAGGCACGAAGAAGTTAAGTGAGAAAGCAATGTGTAAATCCCCAAGGAAAAAATAATCTTGAAAACGTTCAGATGTTATGGTTTCACTTCAGGCTTTTCAGATTCATTCTACCTCCTCAGCAGATGGAAGGTAATAGTAGACTAAAATATAAATGTTGGTATCTTAAAACCTTTTTTTGCATCTTGAAGCTGAAGCCAGATATCCGGACCATCTTTGCCAGACTATTCAGTTTTTGATAAAGATACTGTTCAACTGAAATAATATTCTTATAAAAAATTCTGGCTTGATAGTGCATGAGAAGACTGAGGAAATCTATTTAAAGCTGGGGAAAAAATTAATTTCTTCTTCATTTTAGCTATTAAGGTATAATTTCCATGCTGAAAAATTTAGAAAGATTGTATTATTGTGAGCCAAATTTACTGTAAATGATATGTCTGACTTGGGATTTCAGTAACAGTTTTCATATTGGTCATCAACCCATATATGTCCATCTATCAATATATATAGAGGTATGAAAAATGTGCTTTCAACAGGCTTTTTTAGAGTGGAAATCTTTGAAGTTTGTAGTTGGGAGATTTTTTTTCCTAAAGTATTAGCTTTCTTAGTAAAAATAGTAGCTACCTTTAGCAGTCAATTTATTTCAGTGCCTTTCTAATCCATTCATTTTGGAGTCATTAGTAAATAGGTCATGGGAGTCTTTCAGAATTAAATTGAATGGTTCATTATCACATATAGTTTTAAGGATCTTTCAGGGCAGAAACATTTTGGAAATAAGGTATTATACAGGTCATAACCAACTGCTGTTATGGAGAGATTCACTCCTACACAGAAACCATAAAAATGGGAAGGGAAAGGGAAAGGGAAGAGGAAAGAGGTTCTCTTAGTTATAACCACAAAAAGTAGCATTCAGATTCTCACCTTGTCCCAAATTGTGTCTGATGCAGGATCTCTGAACACATAAAACTGTTTCCGTGATTTTTAGGGCATCTGGGAACTTGATGTAAGATTGAATAAGTTCAATGAAAAATTCAATGAATAAATTGAATGAAAAAATAAGTTTCTCCTTGTAGGGATCCTGTAAAGGTGCTTGGTAAGATTTCCCAAGTTTTGTTCAGGTTATTCTGATATAAAAATATCTCTAACACTTGTAAATTTTACTCCTGAAAGTTTTATTCTGTAGAAAAATTAACCATCTACTGTGTGCTGTTAATGCCACAAAATGACTGTCTTCCTTCAGATACGTGGTTGTATTCCATGCAATTACTGTTTCCCCCTTGGTGTTTCCATTTCATGTGTCCAGTTATGTTTCCTGAAGTGACAAACACGATTTAATATTTGGCTGCAGTCCTTTGTCTGGGATGCAATTAGCCTTTCCTCTTTAAAGTGGTGTCGTGAGGAAGCTGCAAGTGTGTAAAATAGATCAATAGCTGCAAAAAAGCTTGGGCACACAAAATGATTGCTTTCCTGCTTGTGTCACCTGGTGTCATGTTAGATCTTGTCTTACTTGTGGCATGCGATTTCCCCCCTCAATAAGATTAAAAATCTGTTAAAGAAAAAAAAAAGGGTAAATATTAGGTTGGGACTTGAATTCCCCATTTCTGTTTATCGTTCTGGTATCCACATGTGAAAATATCTGTTTTACTAAAAGTCAGGTGTGAAAGCCAAGGGAAGCTGTGCCTGCTGGGCTGTGCAGGTGTGTTCTGCCAGCACAGCACCAAGCTGGGGCTGGGTGAAGCCACAGTGAACTCCTGTCTCCTGCCTCTCCTCTCCAGCTTTGCTGCTGCTGCTGCTGCTAAGCATCTTTGATCTAGTCAGGAGGCTTTTGAATGCATAATTAAAAGCCTGTTGTCAAAGAGTAATGAGATCTCTATCAGTAATAGATTAAAAGCCTAATTATATTCAAGCTAAGCCCCTTGTTTTAAAGGGGGTCTGAGTTTCCAGACAAGCTCACTCTGCTGTTGCACATAACTCAGCTGGGCTGTGAGAGCTGCCAGCTGCCACCAGTGGAGAAGTGAAGGAAATATCTGGGCTGGGATGACAGACTGCAACAGGTCTTCCTCCCAGCATCCCCACCCTGACAGCCCAGTGTCCTGGTTTGAGACAAAACCCAGGGGAGAGATATTCCCCGATGGAAAGCAGGATTTCAATCACCCCTCCCCCCACCAGGTTCAGGAAGAAGAAATATTTCCTCAGAGGAAAATGGAGAGGAAAATACTATTCATTTAACAAAACACACAGGGAAAGAAAAAAACAAGAAAGGATAATAATGCTAAACAATAAAATCTCCTGCTTGGGAGAGGGAAGAAAAAAAACCTGGAGAAGTCCTTCCAGCCTTGATCTTGATCCAGCTGGGTCGACCTGGGGAATTTCCCCCTCGAACCGGTGGAGAAAATCCACAGAGGGAAGCCAGTTCTCCCAGTGAGGTCTCCCAAAGTTCTGATGCTCCAAGTCCAGAAGAAAAAGAGAAACCAAAGTCCCAAAAAAGGAAGAAAAAAACCTTCTTCTCTCTCTTCCGCTCGAAGGAAAAAAAAAACTAACCTCGCCAGCAAGCTGACACTTGACCTTGAACAAAAATTCCTCTGGGCTGGTTTGGGGTTTTTTTTTTTCGTTTTTTTTTTTGTTTTTTTTTTTTTCCTCCTCTCTCAGGCACAGAAAGGCATAAAATTCATTTTCTGGGCATAAAGCAGATGTTATAGGATATATCATACACCATAAGAATCACTTCAAGACACCCAGCAGGAATTTCGGAGGAGGAAGGCAAATCCTCCATACCACAAGCTCAGGAAGCCTCACGTGCTCGGCCAAGGTTGTTGAGGGACAGATAATTTGACCAGTACTACCAGCTGTTTGTTAACACAGAAACAGGACCACACTGGTAGTGAGAGGGATTTCCCTTTTATCCAGAGGTACCCTTACAAAACACTGGTTCTTTTATCATTTTGAAGTGGGCTCTAGCTGCACTCGAACATTACAGACATACAGAACTTTTTTTTGGTTTGGCAGTAGGACTGGATTCGTTTGCAAAAATGTGCATCTTCTGAAGGTATTTGGTGTAGGAAAATACTGGCTTCTGTTGGAATTCAGTGCTTGTTTCTAAGCTGGCTGGAAAGTACACAGTACATGTGTATTTGCAAGCATATGTTTCACAGTTGGTAAAGTCTGTGTATATATGCAGAAATTTCCCAGGGGAGCAGCACACTGAAGGACTGAGCCATCCCACTTGTAGGAACACAGATGCTGGCCATTTGTGTTATTTGGGGTTGTTTTCTCCATCCCTCAGTGCTGGCACTGCCATGCAGTACAAACTCAACATTTGAATGAACTGTATATACATTGTTTTTTGGTTTTTTTTCTAAAGTCTAATCTGAAATATCAGTGATCTGAACCCTTTTTTTTTTCCTAAATGTTTTGCTTAGGGAATATTACATCACCATGGTGAAATGGGTGAGCAACACCAAGGCTGTGGTGAGATGGTTAAACAGAGCTCAGAACATCTCCATCCTTACAGTTTGTGAAACCACAACTGGGGCATGTACCAGGGTAAGTTGTTTGGGGTTTTTTTCCCAAGTTCTCTTTTCAGGATTTTTTCTGCATTTTGTTTTCATACTCAGAAATAGATTTTTGCAAATCAGTTTGCAGATGCAGTAGTTGCAAGCTGAATATAATTAGTCAACAGGGAGGAAATGGATGTGAGAAAATTCCAAATGCAGTGAAATGATTTCATGTAATTAGCAACTTTGAGTGACATTTTCAGAATTACTAAGCTTTGTTCATTCATTAGCTCAGTGGAAGCTGCAGTTGCTGAACATCATGTACTTGGGATACAGCTAGAGCAGTGACAAGCTTGTCCTCTGACAGATATTTTCAGCTGACTGGTTTCTCCTCTCTCCCCTTTCAGAGTTTCATTTTAAATCTTTCAGTCTCTCACAACTTACATAAGCTTAAGGAAAAAGTGTAAAACTCATACAGCTTCTATAAATTTTATAACAGACTCTAATAAATTTGGAAAAAAAAAAAAGAAAGGCAACTGGGATATTTAATTTTTGAATGTAAGCCAAGCTGAAATACATTTTTCTCTTTGAATCCAGCCACATTCCACCCCTGGACCCAGACTTTGACTTCTGACACTCCTGCATTACATCTCTCCATTTTCACAGTCAATCTTCCATCTTGAATGCACTTGGCTGCTTTCCCATTCTGAGTCACAATCTCTTCCCAGAACCAGCTAAAAGTATAAATATTTTCTATACATGCTGCTATCAGTACCAACAGATGCTTCAAAGCAGAGGGTATAATTTGGCAGTGTAAATGGTTATGAGTGATTACTGCTGCCCTCTGAGTCAAAAGGCTCCCATCAGTGTCTGCTGCTGAAGTCAGTCATATTGAAGTGTTAGAGATGATTTCCAAGCTTGTCTGCCTCTTTTGCTGCATACTGCAGGGTGCTTCTCCTCACTCAGAAACTATGGATAAATGCCCAAAGTGTGGATTAAGACTGTGACCATGGAGATTTGGTTGCTTTTCACCTGGTCCCTGTGAGCCTTTTGTCTTTTCATTAAGAAAGTTTGTCCTGAACCACTGTGAGCAGCTGCTTCTGAGAGGGAAACCTTTATGTGCTCCAAGGTCAATTGGACTTGTTTGAAGTAGGTGTCCAGGGAGCTGTAATCCAGGACATAATGTAAGAGAGAGAGACTGAGAAGTCCCACTCCAGAATACTTACAGTGCAGCAAAGGACATTTTTAGGAGGGTGAGGAAGGAAAGTGATGCAGTCTCAGCGTTGTGAGCGCAGCCCAAGCCTGTCATCATCCTGCAGGGTTCCTACACTGCACCTTCTGGGATAAGGTCATGCTCTTGGAGTCACTAATGGATGAGGAAAGGCCTTATTGTGAGAATTTGGCATTGTACCAAACCATTTGATTTCAGCTATAAACCTTTTTTTCCCCTGGGATGTTGCACATGTCCTCAGTTTCAAAAAGGAATGTGTAAAACCAGCTGCTGCAATAGCTACAGATTTTCACTTTTCAGGCCATATATGTACAGATTCTTCTATAGATAATAAATTTTCATTACATCACTGGGACTGTGACAATTTGCAGCAGTTGATGTATATTATATATATATATTTTTCCAACAATTTGTGCATGATATTTGGTTGTTTTGGTTGGGGTTTTTTTTTCAGATGGCATGATGTGAAATATGAGTATGAACAATAAAGCCCAAGAATTTGTTGGTTTTTTTTTTTTTTCTCATCAGTAATGCCACACTACAACCCATTAAAGCAAGGGATTGTGATTTGAAAAGGTCTCACAATTTGAGCTTGAGGCTGGCTGTTTGCCCAGTGTTGCTGAAGGACCTAAAATATCCACTTGTCAGATGATGCCTAGAGGTAAAAACAAATAGAAATGGCTGTGTAAAGCTTCTTGATAGCTAATCAGAAAGGACTGAAATGGCATTCTTACTTCCCCTGTGGTGTTCTACCAAAAACTCTGAATAAAGCAGCTGACTTTGTAATTAAATTATCATTTGTTTCAACACAAGTGCCAGCAAAGAGACGAGAAGATTGTAACACAATAGAAAAAAACCCCATTAAACAGCTAGAGACCTTTTGCTGAATGGGGGAAATATTTTTTTATCTATAGCTATTCCATAAAAGCAATTTTTTTCCTTTTTTTTTTTCTTTTAGAAATATGAAATGCAGTCAGACCTGTGGCTTCCTAAACAGGTACAGTATAAATGCCATTTTCACATGCATGATGTGTAATTGCTTCATTGTCATTTTTATTTAACTGTGTGTTATTTTATAAGCTAATAAAATCCTGAGACACCTGTGAGGGTTTTGGAGGCAATATTCCCTTCAGTTTCTGGTCTGTCTGGACTCAGTTCAGTAAGCATTTAGATGAGCAGCTGATTAACTACCTAAGTCTGGGAGGGTTGAAGGCAGACCAGATGAATCCCATTCCAGGCATGTCCTATTTACTATGATTTGTTTCTGATTTAAAAATGATCTCACAAAATTAAAGCTGAAGGAGTTCAAAGATTAGAGGTCATATGGGCTGTAATTGGAATGAGAAAGTAAAATATTTCTAAATTCATACGCAAAAACAATATGTTTAACTGAGATGTCAGCCAATTATTCCACTTTGATAGCTTCAGAAAAGCTGTCCAATAACTGGATGAAACACATCCTATTTAAACTACATTTCAGGCTTCATTTTGCAATGTGCAAATGAGAAATCATTTTAACAAGAAAACCTATGCTTTTATAGGAAGCCATTTTCATTTAATATTTCTGTGCCAAGTTAGACATGGAGAGATGGTATCACATCAGGCTAGAATTTGTGGGAAGATCCTGATTCAGAATATCACTTCAATGTGCTTATGTTTTCCATACAAGTTTATATCAAGATCAGTGGGCATAAACATGTGCTTAATGAGTCCAAACCATTGAAACTTTTGTTCTTCTCCTCAGCAGTCGGAGTTATCTCTGTCCTTATTTGTATGCCTCTAAAGGACAGTGTCCTGGAAAGTCCCCCTGCATTAGGAATGAGATTACCAGAGCTTTCATTGTGAGGGGGAGTCCTGCAAGGGCTGTAACCCAGCTTTTAGGACAGGATTGCACATGGCACGAACCCTATTCAGCTTTAGCCACCACATTTTTGTTAAACACAGCAGAATATCCTTAAAACCTAAAGATTTTTCTCCGATGGACTTATGAGCACGGCAACTACCAAAACCAAGGAGGCAAAAAAAATTTAGGCTGATCTTTTGTTGGGAAGTGTGGTGAGAAGTGTGGTGAGAAGTGTGCCAGGCTAACACACTGTTACATCCACAGAATGAAGAGCCTGTTTTCTCCAAGGATGGCAGTAAGTTCTTCATGACTGTGCCGGTGAAGCAGGGCGGCCGTGGCGAGTTTCACCACATAGCCATGTTCCTTGTGCAGGTAAGGCTCTGCCTCAGGCTGCTTTCCACATCCTGCTGCTTCTCTGGGACTTCTGCTGAGGACACGTGGCCCAGGAAAAGTCCTGCACTTTGGTTTAATCAGAACATTTGTGTCGTGGTCATTTGGCTTGTCCAGATTGCCCCTCTAGTGCAGTGAGACATATTGATAACTTCTTCCAGAATAAACAGCAATATTACCAATTTTACCAATATTTTACCTCTCTGTATATGCTATAAATGCATATTTTAAAACAATAAATAATTTTTAATGTCTGCTCAGAATCCGCTCTTACACAAAACAGTAAAGGGAGGCAATACCCAAACTTAAAATTTGTGTGAAAGTTAGGACACTTTTATTACTCTTTGCAACATTTTTCAGCAGCTTCCATTTCCCAGGGTCATTACTTTTTCAAAGAAGAATCTGAAAGAAGATAAATTTGCAGTGTGACTTTGAAGGTCACCAGTATGAAGTTGTGATGAACTAATAAAGGAAATTATGCCCTGGAACAGAACACTCCAAGGCACCTATTTAAATCATCAGAGCATTAATCCAGGTGCTTCAGCAGAGCCATAGGACATAGGAGGGATTACCAAGGTACCCAAAACATGAAAATAGCAGACTTGGTGCCAGGCAGCTTTGTTATCTGCCTTGATGACAGTGCTCTGGTATGAACATTATTAAGCCTGAAATATGTTCACAGTGTACTGCAGACAGAACAAGAACAAAAAAAATTTAATGAAAATTTAACCTGAAGAAACAAGAACAAAGATACTCATTCACTAGAGTAAATATATCAAAAAAGAGTCAGTGAAGATAAAAGGGATCACAGACATGTCAGATTCTATTTCCCAAAGAAAACAGTAACTCAGATGACAGTATGGTGAAGGAGTATTAATATAATAACCACAAAAAAATTCACACCAGAGCAAAACCATTTAGTCAATCAAGTCTTATTTTGGTACCTTTCACAGTATGAATAACTATCTTTAAAATACATGAAATAATAATGATCAGGATCTGAAAGTTCACTTGCAACATTCCCAAGGATGTTACAGATACAATCAAATTTGCCTTAACCTTGTAGGCTCTGACATTTCTTGCTACTAAAAAAGCCCAGGAAACTTGATCCTAATTCAGGAAAATATTTAAGCAAAGATTAAGCCCACTCCTATTCAGTAAGGTAATTAGATATATGCCTACTTTCAAACATGTCTTTTAATGCCAGCAGAATAATGTTTGAAGTCAAGCTTGTGTTTCAGAATTTAGTATTCTGTCCCTTTTAGGCAGAATTAGAGCCCTGGGTACTGCACAGCTCCAAAACTAAAAAAAACTTCTATTTTGCCTCCCATCAGCTTGAATAAACAAATCTGAATGGTATCACTGATGACAAATTTGGCTTTAAGCATGTAGCTCCTCCTGAGAAAAAGGATATGTGATATCCCATGTATCAGCCATTTTTCATCAGTGAGCAACATTCTGCATGGTAATGGGGCTGCTACAGAGCAGTAAAGGGCAGGGAATCCGTTTATATGATGTGTTTTACACACTGCATTAATCTGATTGTCCATTATTTCTAAAGCAAACACGGAGGCATGAAAAGTCTATTAACCGTTGCACATAAAGCCTTTGGTCACATTAGGTGTTTGTCACACCTTGTGGGAGCCACAGCAGCACAGCAGGTGCCCTGCAGGGTTTAGAGCAGTCAGCACATCACCAGCACCCAGGTGGTCACAGCTTTTCCATGATGGAAAAGGGTGGCTCTGGAATTTGGCCCTGGGATCCTCATTCCTTCTCTGTGCCCCTCAGAACAGATGTCAGCCCACTGGCAGAAATCAGCCTTCATGTGCTGGTAAAAATCAGCCTTCAGGAGAGGTAAAACACAGAACCAATGGGAGCTTGCAGACTTTAATGGTTCACTTTGATTTAGTCACTGATGCTGATTTCTCAATCTTACCACAAATGCTGTTCTCTCTCAGGCTGCATTTCTTTGACTGCACTTCAGAAAAGCATGTGTCAGTGACACAAAGCACGTTAGCAGAGGCATCTAATTAAATCTTCATGCAAGGAGAAGTTACTCTCTAAAAGGTTACTGTCTGTCATAGATTATTTACTGCCTGAATGTAGGGAGCTGGATGTGTGGTTTATTGTTTTCAAATGCTTTTAGTAACTTATGAAATATTAAAAAGAAACTAATCTCAAAATAGGATTGAATCATGTCTTATGTATCTAGACATTTCTTTCATGGAGTTTTGCAGCTCTAGAAAGTCTCCTTTTTTCCAACCACAAAATAAGAATTATAAAGTAACTTTAATGGATCAAGGCGATAACTTCCTGCATGCTTCATAAATTATGTATTATGGCTGTAACCTTGAAAAATAACCATGTTTATTAACGCTTGGCTGGGCTTTTTATTGCTCTTTCTTGTTAGATTCTGTGGTCTTAATATTTAAATATCTCTTTCAATAGTTGCAGCTTCTCTCTCTCTAGAGAAGGAATAGTCGCTTACGATAAATCACTAATATGTATTTTAAACATTCCTGGAGACAGTGCTGAATATCAAAATCTTCTTGAACAGGGAGCCCTCGTCACAAACATGTGTACAGCACCTAGCACAATATCCTGGTTTCATTTGGTACTTGCAAGGCTTGTCATAGAGTTGCTACATCATTCTTTCCTCGGGGATCTGTGAGGAAACAGTTCAGTTCTAAGGGGCTTGGTTCTGCCTTGCAGCTCCCAACATATCTCATATGTATTCTTGAGCATTTTCTGCTCTTTAGTTGTTGCTGCTGTTGATGTGGAGCTCAGGGTACAGTTCAGAAATACATGGCTTAAAAAAAAAGCCACAACCTTTTTTGCCTTTATGACTTCTTGTCGGCCTTGTAACTGCTGAGTATCACCTCTGAAATATCTGAAATATACCCCTTTTCTTTACAAAGTTTGTCTTGAATTTGAAAACTAAGAATTTGTATATCCAGACCAAGCATAATAACCCTAATACAGAAAAAAACCTCACATAAGAATATTTCCAAGCTGTGAGGGTTGAAGTTTTAATCTTCAGTAGCCTGAGACACAATTTTACCTTTTGCACTAGGAAACACCCTCAGATGAGCTTCTCACTTCAGGTTTTGTTGTTTTTAACCTGATGTCTGCTGCAACTTCCAGCCAAAGAGTTGGCTTTACCTGCATTGCATCCTGACTTCTATTGTTTGTTGACATGGAGGCAACTGAAAGAAAAATTGTGCTGAAAACTGAGATTATTTTAATGACTTTGAAAGGCTTATAGATGGGAGGGAAAGGATAAGTGAGGTCCAGGCCTGTCAAAATGTGAGGTTTGTGGTTTAAAGATGTTATGTTGCACATTAAAGTTTAAAAAGCTGTAATCAGTAATGAAATGTGCAGGCAAAGAAGAATGTAGCAAGGTGAAAGTTAATGTTTTCCATCTCTCTCCAGGCTAAAAGTGAACAAATCAGTATGAGACACCTGACATCGGGGAACTGGGAAGTTATCAAAATCCTGGCATATGATGAAAATACTCAGAAGATGTAAGCACTATTCTCTTTGTTTATAAAAATATTCAAGTTATTAAAGTTGAATCCACTTAACTCAAAATTAAACAACAATATTTCTTTCATTTTTGAGCTTTGCCATAACTTTGACACAGCTGAGTACATAAGGTGCAGTTGTAAGACAATTCATCTCCCTTTATTTGCCTGAATGCTTTTTTATGCAGAGGGAAAGAAGCACACCATGGCATCACTTGACTCATTGTATTTTCCTGAATAAAAGGAATCAACACACAGTGCAGCAGTAATAACATTTTGGTAACTTCTTTCCTGGAATCCAGATAAGAAGTCATAGTAAATTTTTAGTGCTTGATGAAAAATCACACCTTTGTTGCATGAGGTCTTAGAGTTTTGGGGATCTGATCCAACTTCATAAATTCAAATGATTTATAGAAATTATCAGAATTCCCAATTCTCACCTATCTCACTCACAGAGAAATCTTTCCCAAGCCCATCTTAGTGATAGAATGGAAGTAAATACAACACATATTTGGTGCTTTTGGGAAGGAGTATAGAAATAAAGTGTCTGAAGACTCCACCTAACTTCAATGGATCTTGCTTAATTTTCACTTTTATCTGTCCATGGCAAAAAATGCACAAGAATTAGATATTCATTCTCATTTGCTTTAAAATAAATGATATTTCACCAAGAGCTTTTTTGAAGCTGTGGTAAGTCCCATCTTCTCCATTGCTGCTGGAGAAAACCCTTTTTTGACGAGTCCTACTATTGGTTTTGAAAATATATCCATAGAGAATTTCCTAGTACTTCTGCAGGGCTCAGGGGTAAAAATGAGGTCTGGATGCACTCAGGCTGCAGAGAGATGACAGATTGCACATGAGCTGTCTCAGCCACTTGAGGGGATTGCTTTGCCCTCCTTCTGCCTCTCAAGCAGAAACTCTGTGGGGATCTCCTCAGGGAAGCACCAAGGGCTCGTCTCAGTATTCTTGCAAAGTCTCTTTCCACCATGAAAATAGGTTGGTTTACAGCTCAAAAAGGTTTTCAGATCTCATAAGACTTATTGTAATATATGACATAATTTCATTGTGACCTTTATCGACTACTTGGATTTATATTGCAAACTCCTGGAGTGAAGCAGAAATTTTCTCTTCTGTATTTTTAATATTCAGAGAGACATCCTGGTAGCTACTGGAGCTCCTGAGCATGACAGGAATAAAAACCTTGAAATCCTGTTTTCATCACTGTTTTAATAGGAAGTTGCATAGCTTCTGAAATAGCTAATCTGTATATTGGATCTAAGTTTAATCTTGGAACTTAGGTTTATGTATAAGTATTCAATCTTCTTGGATATTTGTGAATTTTTAATTTTTAAAAATGTTACTTATGGTGTCTCTCACTTCTCTAACCACTATCCAAATCAGACTGATTACCAAATTGAGTTTAACGTTTTTCCTCTTTTGGGCACAGTTATTTCTTAAGCACTGAAGAGTCCCCAAGAGGAAGACAGCTGCACAGGTAAGAAGTCTGGGGCTGTGTTACCAGCTTTTCCATCCCAAACCATAAGTGCTGTGGTGCTTGGGTAATCATTTATATTGTGTAAAAATTAGTATGCTTGAGCTGTAACAAGGAAAGAACCACAGCTTTTCAAAATTAAAATTGCCATTTTCTAAAAGACTGAAAAGTTTGTAACACAAAATGTGATTATTTTGGCAAGTTTGGAGGCTGAAACAAATTCTGTCATTCTGATGCCAGGAATGAGCTCTAACATGAGAGACAAAATATTGGTTAGTGTTGTGTTGTGAAATTGTATGAAGACTTGAAAGTCAATGATATAGGGTATCATTATTAACATCTTTTAAATCTGATCTTTGTATCCATCTTAACTACATTATCAACATAAGCGGAATCTGTTATTAAATTGAAAGGTTTTGGAAAGAGTTGAAAAGCCTTAGCTACAGTGGCCAATTCAACAATTTGAGGAGAACTTTTTACTGTTTGAATGTTTGATTCACATGTTTTAGTTTGATTTAACTATACTAGTACTGATATATGTGTTTTCTTTGACTCATCAGTGAAGAGAGTTATAACACTTAATGGTTTTTCACTTAACATGTTTTTTTTTTCTAAAACTCAATTTTGCTTACAACAATATGTGGCTTGGGTAATGAATAGAACAAACACTCAAAGAGTTTAGTAATGCATTTTGTAAATCGTCTGAATTTTGTAATGTCTAATCAAGGTCATTTTTTTTAGGGGTAAATAGATAACTGCAAATTCTTGGCTTGCTAAGGTTAACAGTCTTGTTCTGGCTTTAATTACAATTTGTGCTAGTTCTTGGTTTATTGTATTTTTTCCCGATATAAAATGTTTCTGATCATTTTTTTCTCCCAGTGTATCAACAGTGGGGTCGTTGACTCGTCAGTGTCTCTCGTGTAACTTCTTGAAAGACCAGTGCACATACTTCAGTGCAAAGTTCAGCCCCATGAACAGGCATTTCCTCCTGCACTGTAAAGGTAAGTCAGATGCCCAGGGTGTAATGCTGTTTGCTCCTGAATTAATGTATTCCCTAGAGAAGGGCACTAGGCTGGACTCTTAACATTTAGCTCAGTGATGGATTGCTCAAAGTTCTCTTCGAGCCTGTTCCAAGCCTGGGAGGAAAGATGTTCTGTGAAATAGCTAAATAATGAGTGATGTCAGAACGCTGCTCCAGTCCTGACCCTCCTGTGCAAGTAAGGGACATCAACTTAAATTCACCCTAAATTAAAATCCTTCACAAAAAAAATAGGAATTTTTGCGATGATCCTGTGGGGTTTTTTTTGTAACAGCTTCTGTGTGGTTATATCTAGTTAAACAATGAGGGGCTGTGTTGTGTGGCAGTGTTTGTACAGGTGATGTGCAGTGTGGCTATACACCCCCACCCCCATATGGATGTATACCAAAAACCAGCTGTGGTTTAATCCCCAGAGAAAGATCCTCTGTATCAGTGCACTTGTAGTAAATAACTCACAGTTGTACTGTTAGCTGCATTCCAGTAGCACTAAATGGCACCAATTGGCTTCAGAATTTCTGCATAAACAGAAAACTAGAGCCAGAGAAACAGAGAAATTTATAACCTACACACAGGAGATAAACACTTATGTATAAGTGATTAAAAAAAGTGCAGAAAAGTGTGAGACAATCAATAATAAAATACACAGGTGGACCTGTTGTCCTTGACGCTTTCAGAATTTTACAGACACCATCCCCCCAGTATTTTTGCATAGCTAAGATCAGAGTCCAAAGAATAGGGCACAATTCATCTGAAATACATGTGAATAGCTCATTTATATGCATGTGGGTTTTGGATTTCTTTTGCAACTCTACTGGTTTTCTTCTTTTTTTCCCCCCACAAAAATAAAATGCCTGCTGACTTGAGCATTGAATGCATCCAAACAAAGAAACTATGAATATATATTGGCTTAAATAAGGGGTTTGGTTTTGGTTTTGTTGCTTTGGGTTGGTTTGTTGTGGAAATGCATCTACAGTACATAGCTGATTAGAAGAAGAATGTACAAACTGTATGGTTTCTACATGGTTAAATCTGCAGCAGAAGTGATGGAGCTAATCTTGAGGTCCTTCTCTGAGTAATGAGCTCCTCATGCTTTAAGCAGAGTTTTCCCTTGTGCTTGCTGTAATCCCTATGGGGTAAGTCTCAGATTCCTGCAGGAGGGAGGGTTGATAAATTGGGAAGAGTTTTTTTCCCCTGAATCAGCAATGTGCTAGGGTCCAAAAGCATCTTGTTATTATTTTAGCAATATTCAGCCTGTAATTTTTGACGTGTTCCTTTGATATAAAAATGTGGATGCCAGCAGGGTGTTGTGCATGCGATTACTCAGAAGCTCATGACTTTCAGTGACTTTGGCAGTTCTCTGTTTGAGCTGGGAAGGCTGTAGATCACCCTCCCAGGATTAAACCTACACTCCACTGAGTTGCAGTAGACTACCCTGAGCTGTAGATGTTGGTCAGGGATGATAAACCACTGTCATTAATTTTTCCTACCTCTGACATTAATTTATAGTTGCTGTCAGGGAGTTATTCAGGGGTCTTCTGTGCTCACCAGAGCTTGGCAGGTACAGCAGCAGCATGGCCCCTGTGTAGTGCCAGTGCCCTGGCCTGGTTGGGCATTTGGCAGGATCAAAGTTGATGGCAAGGTCACCATAGAACTGGCATCAAAACCCTTCTGCTTGTAAGAGCATGAGGCAAACTGCTTTGAGGAGACAAATGGCACATCTGCTGTGTGCACACACAGTCATTTTCCCACAGCAAAAAGCCTTTACCGAATTGTTACAAAAGCAATTCGCCCAGAAAAACCCTCGGGGGACTCTGGACTGGTTCAATCTGTATAGTTTCAATTCTTCAACCTCCTGTTTGCCCACGAGCACCTTTATTAGGATAGTTTTTCCTTCGTAGTTTCCCTCAGCCAGGTGATCTCTCTCATTTTACCAGCTGCATCCATCTCCAGAGACTCTCCTGACTGAGGAGTTATTTCTTGCCTGGTAGATGGAGGACTGGCTCCTCAGCCTCTCAGTTTTGGCAAGCACATCCTTTGCACTTATTTTCCACACTGCTTGTGGATTTTTCCTTTACCACTTCACAAACACTAGCAAGATACTATTGTCTCCACTCAAATAAGGTAGTTCACAGAGGGAGTAATTGTTTCTTCCCGTTTATACAGCAGGAAATAAGCTGTGGGTTTGGGGTTAGAGATGGGAGGTCAATGGGAAATCCAAGTGCATTAGTTCTGATGCTCTGTAACACAATGCCTGTAACACAAATCTGCATTTTTTCTCTGATCAGTGTTTTAATCTACTGCAGCTTCCCTTTTTTGCAAAATCTGTCACCATCCTTCCACCTTTTAGTGTGACAAATAGAGCTAGGCTGGAAAATGCCAGTGCCTTCCCCCTCAGAAATGGTGTTTCTTAAATAAGAATTTAAAGCAAAAATGACAAATTCAGAAGAAGTAAAAAGAGCTGGAAATAAAAAACAAACTAAAGCAAGAGAGATATCTGAAGAAATTATCTTCTTAGAGGGCTAAGTCAGAAATCTGTGATTTGTCAACAATCTACCTGTAAGATTTTTGTCATTCATCCCTCTCGAGGGAGAGAATGAAACTGATAAAAATCTTCGGTGAAGGCTGTGAATGTCATTGTGCTATTTATTTCAGGTGTTTATATTTCCCTAGGCTCATGCCATAATTAATTGAGAGAGACAGTCTCTCAAAACACATAAATGAGGCTCTGTCTCTGAACTCTCAAAGGGAATTGTTTTTTTCTCAAAAAGAGAGTTGTAACTCCTAATTTCAAAGGGTCATCTGCCATGGGGTCCTCAGGGACTTCAGCTTTTCTGCATTGTTCTTCCTTGCCCAATAGTCACTTAATGCTTCTAATTTAAACTCTGAGGTAAAACTGAGCTTCTCACGTGTGAGTTCTGTGTTGGGTGTGGGGACACAGGATTTTCATTTGCAAATTTGCACTGGTGAGGATCTTCAGAGCAGGAGCAGCAGACTCAGGCCACCACTGAGTATGCTGAATGCTTGGTCATCCCACTTTCCCATGCCACCTTGTGCGTTTGCCCAGTAGCTGTTGACATGAAGAATTACTGCTTTTAGTTTCTGCACCAAAAATAAAGTCTGTTAAATAGGATTAGACTATATCACACCTAGATTTAACTGTGATGCTGTTGGTTTTGCAGAGCTGGCATACCAAGGAAGCTTCTTAAACAGATTAATTAAGTGAAGTATAATTTTTCGTCACCACTATAGCTTTTCCATAGAAAATATAAGTTGATATTAGCATTAATTCACTTCCCAGTCAAGCTAAAGTTTCTGAGTGTCAAAGTGCTATATTTTTAAACAATGCCATTAAGTGGCTGCATCATTTTTTTATTCATCAGTTAAAACTGAAACATGGAGATTATTTAAATAAAAAAGCTCCTTCTGGGTGCAGGGTCTGGGCTGCTGAGCAGGCAGGAGCCAGTGCCTGTTTCACTCTTTGTTGGTCCTGTAGTCCAGCCTGTGTCCTTCCCAAGAGGCACCAGTGGAGTTCCTTCTCTGTTTGAAGGGAATTGTGTGTGTGGATCTTCCAGGATCCTGTCTTGTGCAGTAATTTGTGGTCTCATTCTTTCTCACTGAACTACAAACTACCCCACCCTTCCCCCTGATTTTCTTCTCTCCTCAAAACAGGACCAGGAGTTCCAGTTGTAAGTGTGCACAGGACAAGTAATACAGCAAGTGAGTATATCTTATGAAATAAGTTAATTTTCTTACCATCCTGAATATCTTTGGGGAGTGTGGGAGAGGGGAAAGTAAGTACATGAAAACATCATGCAAGTACATGAAAATTTAATTCATATAAGGTGCTATTAATTACCTTTTAGCAAAATCCAAATCAGCAAATGGTAAGGATAGAGGTAAATCAAATGACTAAAACTTTCCCAGATTTTCAGAAAAGTTTTTTTACTAAATGCATGAGACTCATCTTCTGTTTACACTTGAGTAAATTAGATGGCAGCTTGGTCTTCATCCTTTTCACTTTCTTTGTAGCTTATGCTGCCACTGCAGTACACCTCCTGTGTTCTTAGTGATGTTTTTAAAGTTACAATCCAATTATGTCGAGGTCAGGCACAGTCCTTGGATGATTGATCATAAAAGCTGACCTACATATGGTGATTTAGTCCTTCTCATGTATTTCTCAAATCAGAACAACTCCACTGACGTTTTGAAGACAAATCAAGTAATAAAGGCTTTTTAGGAGGGTATCCTATACCTCTATTTGTCAAGTTTTACTCCTTATTTTTTTGTATATCGAGAGACCAAATCTGTTTCTGTTTCCTGGCTGCTGAAGTGCTTTGGAATGGAAGACTGTCTTTCAACAGCTGAATTTTCCTGGTGGTGCAGCAGAGGTTACAACACTGACACCTCCAGCTCCACTGTTACTCCACTAGTTTGAAGCTGTGGATTATAGGAACTGGGGACAACTTTTCATTCAAAGGCACTGAACCAATTTTTACATATCCTCATTTCATGAATTGGATTATCCCCTGGATTTTTCCCAGAATCCAGATCGGGATCCAGCCATAACAGTGGAGCTAATCTTGCATGTTGAAATAGCACCTTGATCAATAGTGCCATGAAAAAAGTGTTAATTAATATCTGCATTTTGTTTTCCTTTTCTTAATTTTTTCCTTTTTTTTTTAAATGTCACTGTTTGTGTTTGCAAAGCCCAGAGCCGTGGCACACCAAGGGCAGGGAGTTTTATCCAGCTCAGAAATGGGTAGCTACTGCTCCTAGTAAATGCATTTTAGACTTCAGTGGAGCTCCTCAGTTCGGGGAAGGCGGATTTTTGCTCTTTATTACCTGCATCTAAAGTACTGTTGAGTGCGAATTACTGAAATAGAGATTTATGTGCAGCACCTTGGAGTAAAATAAAGCAGGTCAGGGTAGAGGGATGTTGTTTGTTGTAACAACAAAAAGCCAAATAATAAGAGGGATAATTTACCATTAGTGTTTCAGTGCAATATTAGATTATCCTCTTCAAATCATAAAGGAATGATTAAGGATTATTTCAATTATTCCATTCTCAGACTATAATTATACCATTTTGGTTGGCTGCCCAGAACAAGCATTCTCCTCAGATTATCTGTTTTGGCCCTAAGTGGAGGGTTTATTATTTAATTAAAAAAAATCTAAATTTTGGAAGCAAGATAGGTAATTTGAGTTTAAAAATAAAAGAAAAAATAAGCCATTCTTTCCTGTGCAAAAGGGTTGTTTCAAATTAGTCTGCAGCTTTCAACCAAGCTGATGGTCTTGGTCTTGGTTGAAGTGCAGAAGAGAGATAAGGACATGCAGTGACCACATTTAGCTGTGCTGGCTAAGTATTATCTTGGAATAGATAATATTGGGGAAAAAGATCCTGCATGAGGCTTAGGATGCTGCCCAGCAGAGCAGCCTTGTGCTGCAACAGCTGCTGCTAGAATTTGTCAGAGATGCTCATATTCATGTTGGTCATCAGAGATTTCCTCGGTAGTGCTTAATGAAAGCAAAGCCTGCCAAAGCCAAAAACATGAACTGGATGTGTATCTTTTTGAATTTAAAAGTAGTTGTTTTGTAAGAAAGGTATTTACAAAAGGAATTAATTTACAAGATTAATTTGCAAGATCGTTGCACACTTTTCTCTTTCACTTTAATTTTTTTGAATCTTGATGTATCTCTGGTGTGGTGATTCTCCATTCCTTTCAACATGGTTTTTCTTCCTGTTTTCTAGAGTTTTATATTTTGGAAAACAACCCTGTGTTGAAAGAAGTTGTTTTTAAGAAAAAGAGTTACAAGACTGAAATCAAAATGCTTCACATTGAGGATTACGGTAAATCTGGCAAAATGTTATTTTAGCAAGCCAAAAGCTTTCTTACAGTGTTACTGTTTTTCATCTGTGTAACTACCAGCCTTTAATGTTTTGCTCTTTTCTTAAAAGAATTCCCTTTACAGTTGTCACTGCCAAAAGATTTCACGGATCGAAACCAGTATGCCCTCCTATTAATAATGTAAGTATCTGTGTAGAATCACTCAAAATAATAAAAAAGTGCTTCACAGAAAATACTTAAATCTGAAATTATATTTTTTTAAATTACTTTTTTACCTTTTGTAGGAAAAATGTCTCGTGGATTTGAGTTGGGAAATCAAAAATCTTGTTCTTGGGAAGATTTTGAGGCAGGTGCTCTCTGGAAGAGATGCCTGGGGTTTTTTTGAGCTAGTCAAACCTTACTGTGCTTTGCTATACTTTGATGGATGGGAGGCACTGGCGTTTCTGATGGTGTAGCTTTGAGTAGTCCTGCAGTGTTTCCTGGACCCTAACCCACAGAGCATCTCACTCAGAGCATGTGCTCCTTGTTCATCCCTGAGAGAAATGAGTAGAGCTTTCAGGAGAGGCTCAGTTGAGATGCATAAAGCAAAACTGCTTTTAGGAACACCAGAATGAAGAAAATATTATATTTGATCATCGGTGGTTGAATGCATGATAAGCATGATCCAAAGCTGGTTGATTTTTGTAGAAAACTCTGTGGGAGGAGGGTGGTATTCCTTGGAAACCTGTGCTGTTCTTTTAAAAGGAGATGGGGTGTATGTTTCTTGCAGGGAGAGTCAGCCTTTAAGTTGTTGTAGCAGAGTAAAAGAACAGAGTTGTGAGTGTGCTTGAAGCCTACCTGGGAAAAGTGGTGAAGGCCAGCTCAGGGCATCACTCACAGGAGAGGGCTTTCCTGGACCTACAGAGCTTCTTCCAGTCCCAGCTGGAAAGAATTAATGTGAATTTCAGTAAGAGAAGTGTAGGAGTGCACTGCTGAATTCATGAAAATGTCACATTACTGAGCTGTGCCACGTGACTGTGGATGTGAGGTGATTACAGACTTGAGCTGCTGAATGAACCCAAATTCCTCTGGTCGGATCACATAACAGGACAGCAAGGCATAAACCTGCTTATTTTTAAGCCCAGTTTGTGTTTTAAAACTCAGAATTTTCAGTTGTAATTATCTGCAGTTGTGGAAGCTCTCTGCTTTAATTGGCTCACAAACATATTTGTCTTTTCTTGAAGAAGAAACAGGACACGTGGATTTTATTTCATCTTTGCAGCATTTCCTGACGTGATCTTGGAAGCGTGATTATATTTTAAGCAGCTCTTACATGAGTGCCAAAGGCAAACTGACTGTGAATTGACCCCAGCAGCACTGCAGGGACTTGCAAACACTTGTGCTTATTCCTGTTTCTGAGAGCAGGGAAACACCAAGTGTTAGCAGTGCAACGCTTCCCTTTTCAAGTAGCCTGATAAATACATTATCTGCCATATGCTGTTGTGGTAAAATATGGGGTTAAGAACTTGTGTAGAACCCAGAGAAGACAGAAGGGAAAGATCAGAAACCTGAGAAGTCCAAGGCCAGAAATGACAGGAAATGGAAAAGAGAAAAAAAAGCTAAATAAAATACTATTTTAAAATGTTTTGAGATATCAAGAGTTTAAAGACTTGAGAACAGTATTGAAGCAAGGTCAAAATTTAAATTTACCAAATTTGTCAGTACCCAGTGAGTGAATAATGTGGCCAAATCATAATGTGTGGATATGTTTTATAATTTTTTAAATTTTTTATGATAGGCATGTGGGATAAAAAGGAAATTCATCAACTTACAAATACAGATTGTTGTATCTACATTTATAGTATGAAGACTTTAGAAAACCCTGTGTACTAATCAAAGTATGAAACCAAAGATTTCAAGTCTGTCCTGGCTCATGTAGCATGTTTTGTGTCCTCCTCTTCCCTGGAAGAAAAAGGAATTATATTAAGCTATATTTCTTCAGCAGCTTTTTACAGACTTAAAACTAAGGTTGCCAGCAATCCCTTTTTCTATTAAAGATGTCCCCAAATGAAATATAAAACTGCAAACTGTCACTGAAGTTATGGGAGGTTCCCTTGTGGGATGATTATTTGAGCCTAATAAATTCTGCCTGGCTCTTGACTGGATATCTGTGGGTGTATTGGGGGTAATTACTTG